>JAMZAV010000658.1:0-295729 GCA_024449915.1 Sweltsa coloradensis
CAGTAACAAACTCAAAGATAGACAATATTGTATGATTGCATGTGTGAGTTTATTTGAAATGACGTCTCAACATGAATTCACAGTGCTAACAACCAATAATATATTAAAACAATTAAACATTACTTTATACAAAGTGCAGTTGGTACACAAGTAGGCAACCGCTGCATATTGTGAATCTTGATCACAATATAAATGAATAATTTTCAACATAGACAAAGAATTATACATTTATTTTCAAATCAATACTTGTGCGAGTGTGGTATATCATTCGTCTAGTAATTAAGCGAGCGAAGCGAGCGTTTCCATTTGACTCTGCCGGAAAAATTAGTCACTGGTTTTGTTTTTTTTTTTGTTTGTTTGTTTGTTTTTTTTTTTGTTTGTTTTTTTTTTTTTTGTTTGTTTGTATGTCTCGCGATAACGTTCGAACGGAGGCTCGGATCGAGTTGAAATTTTGACCATCCGCAAGCTTTGTTCTCGATTGAATGCCATTAGTTTTGTGGCAAAATCGTTCAAAAAGTTAAAAAGTTACATTAAAGTTAATCGAAAGTTTTTTTTTCAAACTAACCGGCGACAAAATCTGAGATAGCCAAATCATTTAGAATGTCCGTCCGGTCAAGAATATGTAAATTTTATTTTGATCCGATAAGTAGTGTAGATGGAAATTACATTATAACAAAAGTAACGTTGCCATGGCAACGAAAAGACGCGCGAAGTTTCTATCTAATACACTGCCACCTAGAAGTAATCAAAATACTTTCGAGAAAGCAGTCTATTATTTGTCACCAAAGAGTTTAAATAGTTTTCCCAAGAAGTCAAGGTCCTCTAGATGGCGGTGGATTTTATCCACAAAGTAAAGATTTTTACACACGGGTTTACCCAAATACCTTGGCAATAATAAATAACATTGGAAACGCAAACGCCATAAATTTTATGTGCAATGTGGGTCTAGCTTTAGCACGTGCTCGCTTATCAACGCGTCCAACTGAGCGTTTCCTAGTATTATTAATTAAGGTTTACTTGACAATCGAATTACAAAATCAATAAAGACATGGACATTTAAATAAAAAATAAAAATATTGTAATAGAAAAACCATCAAGATCACCTTCTCTGTCCAACAATGAAGTCAGGTAGGAGTGGAAGGCTTTTGCTAGATAGTTAAGCGAGCGAAGCGAGCGTTTCCATTTGACTCTGCCGGAAAAAAAAGTTACTGTTTTTTTTTTTTGTTTTTTTGTTTGTTTGTTTTTTTTTTTTGTATGTCTCGCGATAACGTTCGAACGGAGGCTCGGATCGAGTTGAAATTTTCACCATCCGCAAGCTTTGTTCTCGATTGAATGCCATTAGTTTTGTGGCAAAATCGTTCAAAAGTTAAAAAGTTACATTAAAGTTAATCGAAAGTTTTTTTTTCAAACTTCACGGCGACAAAATCTGAGATGGCCAAATCATTTAGAATATCCGTCCGGTCACGAATATGTTAATTTTATTTTGATCCGATAAGTAGTGTAGATGGAAATTACATTATAACTAGGAAACGCTCAGTTGGACGCGTTGATAAGCGAGCACGTGCTATAGCTAGACCCACATTGCACATTTTTATATAAAAAAAAAAATTACGACGTTCGCGTTTCCAGTACTAGGAAACGCTCAGTTGGACGCGTTGATAAGCGAGCACGTGCTATAGCTAGACCCACATTGCACATTTTTTTAAATTTTAAAATTTGCGACGTTTGCTGTCCACAGGGCCATGTTTCCAATATTATTTATTATTGCCAAGGTATTTGGGTAAACCCGTGTGTAAACCTTTACTTTGTGGAAAAATCCACCGCCATCTAGAGGACCTTGACTCCTGGGGAAAAATATTTAAACTCTTTGTTGACAAATAATAGACTGCTTCCTCGAAAGTATTTTGATTACTTCTAGGTGGCAGTGCATTAGAAACTTCGCGCGTCTTTTCGTTGCCATGGCAACGTTACTTTTGTTATAATGTAATTTCCATCTACACTACTTATCGGAACAAAATAAAATTAACATATTCGTTACCGGACGGACATTCTAAATGATTTGGCTATCTCAGATTTTGTCGCCGTTAAGATTGAGAAAAAAACTTTCGATTAACTTTAATGTAACTTTTTAACTTTTTGAACGATTTTGCCACAAAACTAATGGCATTCAATCGAGAACGAAGCTTGCGGATGGTCAAAATTTCAACTCGATCCGAGCCTCCGTTCGAACGTTATAGCGAGACATACAAAAAAAAAAAAAAAAACAAAAACAAAAAAAAAACAAACAAACAAAAAAAAAACAAAACCAGTGACTAATTTTTCCGGCAGAGTCAAATGGAAACGCTCGCTTCGCTCGCTTAATTATTTATTATTGCCAAGGTATTTGGGTAAACCCGTGTGTAAACCTTTACTTTGTGGATAAAATCCACCGCCATCTAGAGGACCTTGACTCCTTGGGAAAAATATTTAAACTCTTTGGTGACAAATAATAGACTGCTTTCTCGAAAGTATTGTGATTACTTCTAGGTGGCAGTGCATTAGAAACTTCGCGCGTCTTTTCGTTGCCATGGCAACGTTACTTTTGTTATAATGTAATTTCCATCTACACTACTTATCGGATCAAAATAAAATTAACATATTCGTGACCGGACGGACATTCTAAATGATTTGGCTATCTCAGATTTTGTCGCCGGTTAGTTTAAAAAAAAACTTTCGATTAACTTTAATGTAACTTTTTAACTTTTTGAACGATTTTGCCACAAAACTAATGGCATTCAATCGAGAACGAAGCTTGCGGATGGTCAAAATTTCAACTCGATCCGAGCCTCCGTTCGAACGTTATGGCGAGACATACAAACAAAAAAACAAACAAACAAACAAACAAAAAAAAAAAAAAAAAAAAAAAAAAAAAAAAAAAAAAAACAGTGACTAATTTTTCCGGCAGAGTCAAATGGAAACGCTCGCTTCGCTCGCTTAACAAAGTACGGTTACCATGGCAACGGAAAGTCGTGCAGCTTTTTTGGCGCATGATAGCGGTCGAACGGAGGCTCGGATCGAGTTAAAATTTTTACCATCCGCAAGCTTTGTTCTCGATTGAATGCCATTAGTTTTGTGGCAAAATCGTTCAAAAAGTTAAAAAGTTACATTAAAGTTAATCGAAAGTTTTTTTTTCAAACTCAACGGCGACAAAATCTTAGATAGCCAAATCATTTAGAATGTCCGTCCGGTCACGAATATGTTAATTTTATTTTGATCCGATAAGTAGTGTAGATGGAAATTACATTATAACAAAAGTAACGTTGCCATGGCAACGAAAAGACGCGCGAAGTTTCTAATGCACTGCCACCTAGAAGTAATCAAAATACTTTCGAGGAAGCAGTCTATTATTTTTCAACAAAGAGTTTAAATAGTTTTCCCAAGGAGTCAAGGTCCTCTAGATGGCGGTGGATTTTAAAGTAAAGATTTAAACACGGGTTTACCCAAATACCTTGGCAATAATAAATAATACTGGAAACGCGAACGTCGTAAATTTTAAAATTTTAAAAAAATGTGCAATGTGGGTCTAGCTATAGCACGTGCTCGCTTATCAACGCGTCCAACTGAGCGTTTCCTAGTAATTAACCAATTAATCAAATACGTGCATGAGACCTCGTTGTTCTTCTCACTGACATGTTGTGAAATGAAGTGAAATGTTCTTTGACTTAATGACAGGTATCTCAAAGTTCTTTAAATAATGGAACACTGTTATTGGAATTTGTGTTATTGTGAGAAATATTAACGGATTGATTTTTAAGCGAGCGAAGCGAGCGTTTCCATTTGACTCTGCCGGAAAAAATAGTCACAAGCTTTGTTGTTTTTTTTTGTTTTTTATTTTTTGTTTGTTTGTATGTCTCGCCATAACGTTCGAACGGAGGCTCGGATCGAGTTGAAATTTTGACCATCCGCAAGCTTTGTTCTCGATTGAATGCCATTAGTTTTGTGGCAAAATCGTTCAAAAAGTTAAAAGTTACATTAAAGTTAATCGAAAGTTTTTTTTTTCAAACTAAACGGCGACAAAATCTGAGGTGGCCAAATCATTTAGAATGTCCGTCCGGTCACGAATATGTTAATTTTTTTTTGATCCGATAAGTAGTGTAAATGGAAATTACATTATAACAAAAGTAACGTTGCCATGGCAACGAAAAGACGCGCGAAGTTTCTAATGCACTGCCAACTAGAAGTAATCAAAATACTTTCGAGGAAGCAGTGTATTATTTGTCACCAAAGAGTTTAAATAGTTTCCCCAAGGAGTCAAGGTCCTCTAGATGGCGGTGGATTTTATCCACAAAGTAAAGGTTTACACACGGGTTTACCCAAATACCTTGGCAATAATAAATAATATTGGAAACATGGCCCTGTGGACAGCGAACGTCGCAAATTTAAAATTTAAAAAAAATGTGCAATGTAGGTCTAGATATAGCACGTGCTCGCTTATCAACTCGTCCAACTGAGCGTTTCCTAGTTACATCAACAGTGTAGGCCTAATATTATTTTTGATTTTAAAATGTGGTTACCAATGAGTTCACAATTGAATTTTTAAATTTAACAGTTTGTCAATGTTGGGCCGAATAGTCGATACTATTGTTTGAAGTTAACATTTAAAATTATCTAGATATAAGAAACCAGTATAATAGGCGAACGACAACAGATATAGACACTGCAAACAATTGGCATGATGCTGGAGTTTACAACAAAGAATGACCAAAAGGTAACTTGGAATCTGTGTATACACCTAACTTTTGTTAAATATTTCATGGTTTAGCAGTAGGTACGCCTAGCATAATAGTGAATTCCACTATAGTGTGCCAACATAGATGTTTAATTATGTATCTTAACGAGCTATATTTTCAATCCTTAAAAGGATAATATTCAGGATAAGCACTGTTCTTTATGTATATAATAGAATATTTCGACATTTTTCAAGTGTCATTTTCAAAATATTTGAACATTTTGTCACTTGGAAATTTCAAAATATCCTATTAAATATACTCAATAACAGTGCTTAGGCTAAATATTATCCTTTAAATGATCAATTTACATATTTTACTAGTTTCTTAATGAGATATATTTAGAATTTAAAAAAGGTTTGTTTGTTTTTTCTGTTCACATTCTGGACAGCAATAAGATCCACAGTCTACATCATAGAATGATAGAATCGTGTGACATGTACTTTGCAGTATATATTCTGGGAATCTGGAAATGCCCCCAATTCCCCAGGGACGCATTGTTACCAACCTAACATGCAGTGTCTCAGACTAGCCAACTTCCCGGGTGGGATCCGGGCTTGCAATAGATCTCTCAGCCATATTGATGTGCGAACCCACCCTCGCCAGGCCAATCAAGTTTGGCGCTAATGAATTTAGTGGCCCCGCCGCAGACAGAATGAGGAGAAGAGAGGATAGAACTGATGTAGTTGCTGAGGAAAACACTAATCTAGTGAATCGACTTGTGTTTTACCGCCGGCCACTTGATTAGGCGTTAGGATGGCCGACCGGGCTCCGCAGTCATTTGTTACCTTCCTTCCGTCTTAGGATGAGTCGCAGCGCCGCGCGGTGATGAGATGTGGAAGCTTTATGGGCCCTTAGGTGCTCGGCCTCGGCCGGTGAAACCGAGACCTTTTAATGACCACGTCTTCTCCTAGCCCACCTCGATCTCAATAGAGCCATTTCTCCACAACTTCTCATCCTCCTTGTAAGCCCAGCATCTAATACAAACGCGAACAAGGAAATCATAGGAAACTTTTGACATTTAACATTATCCGAAAAGTTTCAAAGGTCATTCATTCATGGGGTCGGTTTCTCCTATCGAGTACGAATACGGAAAAGAAGAAACTAACAATGTGTGTGAATTTCTCGTGCACTATACATTTTTATTACGAGGTGTACGTATAACGTGGTTCGGATATTTAAGTAACTCATCGCACACGTGATGCAGTTCCCAGGTTCGTGTTTCTAACGATCACATAAATCTATATGGGGAGCTCTTCATCAAAGCTCTTTGTTTTTCCCAGTCCTTGCACGATAACTCAGGAATAATTTTGGATTGGCATAATATGGATAGCGTATCGAGCGTTCATTTGCGTCTATGAAATTCATGAAACCTGTTATTCGTAATAGACTTGAAATTTTTATGAAAAGGCTAACTTCCTAACATGCGTCAAGATGCATCAATACCATATGACATATAAATAATCATCTGTAATGGTGGGCTAACCCCTTTAGAAGAATGATTGATGACCTCCGCAGGTTAAATCAAGCCATAGTCGACTTGAAGAGTCTTTATATCTCAATGTTGGGCACCCATAATTTACGAATCCGTTTAAGCGGTTGATGATAGGTTAGAGTGTGGGTTGAAGGCAGCGGGGGTGGATGTTAAGGGAAAACTGAGAGCGGTGTGTTACAAAACAACAGCGACAATGTAAGACAAAATACTAGCAAGTAGGCTTATAGCTTCATTAAAAGGAGCGAGTTTTAAAGTCATTGCTGTGTTACGTATACCTTTTATGACCGGAAGCAATCCACTTATGAGTATTCAGTTTTAAGTTTTTGCTAAGTGGACTGTAACAAAATTGTATTCAGGTCAACCTTTTCATTGGTGCAATGATGTGGGTGGAATGATTGGGTTCAATGCGCAAAATAATTCCAACAAACTCCACAATTACACTTAACTGAAATTTAAATTTTAAAAAATCATGACGGTATAGTTTAAACATGGGTCATAGTTGGAATATGTGGGCAGTTGAAAACGCTCTTGTACTTTTTGGTACGTAAACTTTTACAAGCTCGTTCACAAAATGTGTAAAGTGAATTTTAAAAAGTTCCACTCGTATAGTCAATGATGTTTGCGTAGAAACCTAGGGGTTCATATAACTTGCTATTCATCAACGTAACAATAGGGCTGGTAGATTTTACAGGCAAAGTTAGGCCGGGAGTAGGAACTAATATAGCTGTGTGAAAATGGCATTAGACTGAAGCCCGGGCAATGGTCCATGTAACAAACCCAGCGAGACCAAAGTCGTGATAATAATTGCGAGCGCTAACTAATCCTAATAGCTTCCATGTTCGCAACTTCTTCATTCATCACCAAGCTGTGGAGAAGCGGAAGAAATTATTTTCTAATTACTGTTCATTGCCATGTAAAAATATGCAAATAAGGATCGGACGAAAGCGAAAGAATATAATTGCGATAAGAATAAGATATTTCTCCCGAGTCCGGGTAACCGTTTTACTGTCGGGAAGTTGTGCAAAGTTTTTCGCGTATAGAAAGGTAAGATAGACGAAGAATAAATTCGTGGCCCGTGTTATCTGTCGTAATTATTCTGTGGCACGACTGCGCCGTTCGCTCGTGGTAGGAGGGCCGCGCTCGAAACATCGGTGGGGTAGCTGCAAGGCCCCTAATGGTTCGAGAATGAACGGGATTTATAAATAACGAAGTTAAACGTACATTTTCTTTTCAAGTTTATTCTCGGAATGCAATTTATAGTGATAATTACTATCACGCCACAGCTGTTACTTGAGCTAGTATTTTAGTAAGCCATCTAAATTATGTTCACAGCAAACGAATTATAATATTCAATGATGCGTTTCTTCTCTACAAAACGATAAAATGAGCATTGTCTGTTTTTAGCACATACGAGTTTTATTTTTTAGAAAAGAACATGAACAGTTTTCGCAAATAAAATACGGAACATACATTCTTGACATTACCATATTACACAACACTCAAATGTGCATGCTATAAAATTCTCTTCTTGATGACGCACTTCTTCCCAACAATTTAGGGCGTACACACTAGCTGCATGTTTTATATGTCGCGCTCTCGGCCCTTACTCCGCCACTACTACGCTTTTAAAAATATACCCTTCCATACGACACATTTATGCACCACCTCTGGCGTATGCACGTTCACTTTATTAATGAGGCCAAACAATAACGTTTCAGAGAGTTCGTATTTCTTACTGGTATGCGACGATAATGAAAGAAACGACAGCCACGTGTAATATAACGATCGTCGGCTGTCGAATCTGATGTGTGGCTCCATTAGAGAGCCAGTACCCGCCTCCCCGGAAACGCGCGACGGAGATGAACACCCGGACTGATATCCTAGTGGACGGAGAGGACCGGAAACACGCAAACGGCTATGAGTGACGTCACTAACTTGCTGGCGATAGAGGAGCCCGATTTACTGCACGGCTACCACGGTTTTACGATGGTCTCTTGACGGCGTGGTTTCCATCGCAGCCATAGGGCCACCCATCAGGACAGGTTTATATGTTTACCTAAGAAATGCGAGAGAAACCCCAGGGGTAGATGCTACGTATATACGAAAACGAAGCATGAAAATCATGCACGAAATGCAACTACAAATAGCATACTTTTCGTCAATTGCATTCATTTTATTAATAACGATTTAAATTTGAATGCCAAAATCATTTTTTTTTTGCTGAAACACAAAAATATTAATTTTGATTGTCTAGTTTGCTGAATAAGTGAATTTACAAATAGCGTTATAAAGCCAACAGGGTATTTTGTGATAAATGGTGTTTCTGTGTACTTGTCGTTTATACAGATCAATCGATGAAGGTGCTGATATCTATTTTATCAATATTGCGTGTCACAAGTTTACAGACCGTATGAAACATGTTATTGAAAATAACATTCATTTACCTATCAACCTTGGAGCATTTTGAGTTTAATGACAAAAGTATTTCACTTGAATTGTCTACGTTTCTCCAACTAAAATATATACACATATCTAGGTGTGTTTAGTACTTGTGTCCATATCTATGCATCCATGTTTACAAATTGTTCTTTTTGTGTCGATGGCGATGCTGATAAAGATGAATAATATATTGGCCAACGTATGTTTCTAGCGCCGTATCGTTTTTTAACTATTTTACATAACTCTTTATGCGGTTAAGTGACTCCCCAACCGTACTAGTCACCGCAGACGATTGAGTGAAAAACAACATGTCTGTGTTTTTGTGTGTAGTCTTTCTCTGTTGTCCACCACGGTCTGATATACGCGCCTGACCTAAGTAACTGGCCGAAGAGGTTGGCAAGGTAAAGGGGAAGACCTCACGCGCTCAACTTTGCTTGTAGAGCAATTGAATATTCCCGGGGGAAATCCACTGTAATCACACAACGAGAGGTTCTCCCCAACCCAACCCAACCCAAACAAACATATTGAACTTGGTCCTCGACGTCGCGGCCTCCCCGAGACTGTGCAAGACATCCGCCGGGCCCGAGGGCACTGGCCACTTTGTATTCAACGGACCGAAATTCACCACTTCAATACTCGTCAGTGAAATTCATATGATTCTCGATTCGGTCCGACCCGGCCCGGGGGACGGTGGCTCGACGAGACGACCGCCTTGGGGCAAACATATCTTACAATGTTTTTATATAAAATAATAAACAAAACTCGGGTGTTTTCCTTGGGGATACTCCATGCACGATTGCTTCGACGAAGCCATGCACGAAGTGGACTTAGGGGGTGAAAAGGGTAATTTTCCAGACAATCAGGGGTAGCCATGCGCACTTCACTACTCTCACGTAGCCATGTTTTACAATTGGGTATGCATTCGGTGCACAACTCTCAGTTAAAGAAAACGCGGTCCCGTATTTAAGCATTCGTGTTTAATATTCCTCGCCGTAGACTATTGGCCCAGTATAATATCGAACTTCTATTTCGGTTATTCTACATTAACACATCGATATAATGGTTTAAATATTCAGTATGGAAAATAACCTAAAAGCAAAGAAAACGTTACTTATAAGAAAATAAAGTGATGAATAAATGAAGTGATGTAACTTGTCTTTACTTGTCGCTTCTCGGCTGTTTATTGCTGCGGACACGATGAAGAATAGTTTACCTGTCTTCCGCTAATCTCTTAAGAAGCTGATGCCATGTGACTGTCTCGTATAGTGCGTCGTAAAACAAGCGATACTGTTCAGCTAAAGCGGCTGGTGGAGTAATTTAGTGTCATTAATGATGAGTTGCCTGCTAAATACATCCGTATACGTACACGCAAACCTACCGGGAATATTCAGATGTTTTCATGAAAAGTGCACACACATGATGATTTCTAATTAGCTGCTTCAAGGATAACGACAAAGACATATACTTACAAACAATGATTATTGTGTTCAGACAAAATTAATAAACTTATTGTTAATAAACAGTGATATTATCACAATCAATAAATGCAAGGTACCTGTAGAAAATATATTTGTTGCAGGTTTATTGCAATGATGGTTGCCATGGTAAACAAAAGCTGCTTATAGACCTAGAAATTTATCGATTTTAAATCAAACTGCAAGCCTTATAAATAAGAAAGAATGAAGAAATTAGGCCTTATGTTACAAAAGTGGTTTTACCCCCACTCGCACCAAGATTTCACCCTTACATGATGAAGTCCAACCAATACGTTATTAACCTCATACGTATCTTTTATTATAATAAAAATAGATCAGATTTACAACCTATGTCATACAAACATCCCGTACACGATTTACTTGCGGTACGACAGCAAATTGCAATTCCTCACCTTTATGAATAAACAAATCCAATTCGGTAAGAAATACGCGTTTCCACTTGTGTCCTATGACAGGTGTGGAACGTGCCGCGTGAAGTACGAAGCGGTCACGTAGCCTCGACGCCAGGCGTCCTGCGGTGATCTATGGAGGCGTGTTTCCTGCTGGAGCTGTCCTTGCCGCATCGAAATATGATGCCCGGCAGAAGAGGTCCGACAAACTCGCCTAGTAATGGGAAGGGGTCAAGAGTGGTCGGCGAGCCAACTGAAGCGTGCATGGCTTCCCGGTTGAAATTAATCTCCCCTAGGAGACGAGGTAGAGAAAGCATGTTGAGAAAGCAAAATTCACGGGTTTATTATCAAATTTACAAGAAAAAGTGTTATTGTTATTAGGATTGTAATGTGCATACCTAAAACCTAGTATAGATAGATCAGTTTGTAAATAATATATTTTTAAAAGTTCAAAAACATATATTTTTATTTTATCTTATTACAAAAAAATACAATTACACCCCCGAACAACATAAGATATAAAACAACATGAAAGCACTCACAAAGTGTCATTTTATCTTTATAAGAGAATTTAAAATATAATAGTATTATATGAAGTAGTTTGATTTTCTTACACCGAACTTTTATCCCGGAACAGGCCTTATTTTGCCTCTGATTATACACAGGGGTTCTACCGGTTTTATACACTCAAGTAATACTCGATAGAACCAGCGCTGTTCAAGATTGGAGTTAGCACGTCGATTGTTAGTCGAACATTGACCGGTTCTTGGCATTTTAGAGACACTCTATATTGTTAGGATTACTCTTGTGGAAAAAGTAGACATTTCAAGACTAGTGTGGGTCTCATTGTGTATCTCTTGAAGAATGTTATATTTCTAACGACGAAACTAAAATTAATATAATGACGTACCTGACATAAGTTTTACAAAAATAATGTAATTTTAATTTTACATTTAAATATATTTTGTCAAACATGGGATTTAAAGGTTAATCCAGTTCATTTTAAAATCCTGATGACAGAGTCAAATTGATGGTAGTTGGAGAACCCGGGCCTAATAAATTGTCACATTACAATGACAACAGGTATATTATTTCTCCGCAGGGGTTTTTCAGTGTTGTTCAATAATGAACAACAGTTTGCATAAATGTTAAAACGATACCCTTTGGCATGTTTCATTAAAGAGAAAAAATAACACTCGTCGCTAATTAAAACATATCGTACCTCTAGTCTAACTCAACAAATAATACCACATTGCGTAGCTTCAAAATATTAAATAATTGTAATTAAAATGGAAGTAATAAAGTTTGCGAATGTATTTTAAATTAACATTACTGAAACATTTTCACTCCGAAGCTGATTTTGTGACTTAACGAACGCTTGAGTCATGTATTTAATAACACAAGTGCGCTTACGTTGGAGATTACATGCCGGCCATTACGAGCTAATCTCGGAGTTTTTTATAGTCCGTTATTCAGGGATTCCCCGATTCACCCCCACTCACCCTGTTCAACAAGTTCACATGCCACGTGCTCAACAGAGTTTTATGACTGAGAGGATTAAGGCAGGCAATCAACTCGAATAGAGCCGACGCCAAAATGCTGCGGCAATAAAGGTGGATAAAATTGTTCTTAATAAAAGCCTGGTTGTTAAACAAAATAGGTACGTAGTGTTGTTAGGAAAAGATTGCAACAAGCAGTAAAATATTAATTATCGTCCAATAAGTAAAGAAGTTTACAACATACCATAACAACGTACATACACACATTACATTACATATCATTATATGACAAAACTCTATTTTTTAAATGTGATTACATGTAGCCCATGCAAACAAAAATACGTAAGCAAAAATTAGCATAACTCTTCAAAATGAACTTTATATAAGCTATTACTTATATCACGCACATCTAACTATTTGAATATCAGGGGAAATGGAATAAAAGATAAATTGATATAATAGTTAGTGAAATTAGTAATATTCAAGTCGGCACGAGAAGACATTTATGAAATTAATACATTTCCACTGACAATATACTTGTTTCTGGTTGAGAGTCTACTTAGCACTATTGTTTCGCTATGTTTAATGCATCCGTTGTTTGCAATAAGAAGTAGAGGCTGTTCTGCATATATTAGATAAGCAAAATTAAGTATACATTAATTTTAAGTTCATCGTCATAAGAACGACTCTTGACCATCCATTCGTGTATTGTGAATCTTCCAACTAGCAGCGCGTTTTTGTCGTCTCTGTTCACATTCTGATTACTTTAATCTTAATGAAAACGACTCTCTAATTGAATTCGCGGCCAATTTGGAAAGTGCAAAGTGGCAATCGTCCATGCATTAAAACATTAGTTCCTTGTGTGTAATTCGGCGGCTTCTACTGGCGAGTCAAATGAAGTAGATTCGATCTCGGTCGCCGAGTGATCGCTAATACTAACACCCCACCCGGCCATGCAGCCACGACGTGGACGTACGTGCACTTTTGCTGTAATTTGTCCCCAATTATCGAGCCAACTATAGAGCTGGCCTGGCACTGTATAAAAGAGGACTCCAACGGCAGCAGCAACTATCGTATACCCTTTTTACAGTTGAGAGCTAATGAGGGGATGGGGTTCGCTTGCGTCAGTCATGGCATTAAATGGAACGGCTCTTGCACTTTATGAATGCATCATTGAGTAGTGAGCGTGCAATATGTGTGTATGACCCATTCTATGAGACGGACTCAAATGGCATATTTTAGTGTAGTGTACGCATCGAGAATAAAGTAGTGGCTCGCAGTTGATTAGCGAATGCATATACAGGTTAAATAAAAGTAGACTTCTGACTGAATGCTTGATTTCATTATTCGACAAATAGAGGCAAATGGCTTTACTCGAAACACGATACAAGAAGTGTGGCAAAATATATATTTAAAATTTGGCCAATGAAAATAAATGCAAATCATATATTTTGTTTCAAATGCCGCTTTTCAATAGTAGCCTATCAAGTCTGTGAAAAAGTTAATTGATTTATGTGTTCAGTAATGTTTAAAAATGTTAAAAATATCTCCAATTTATTTTGCGCTTTTTCTTTCACATTCACATATTTTTAGATTGATAATTTAATATTGCGATCTATGAATAATATACTATTCAGCTTGCCCGCATTAGGTGCTAATGTCCCCTTTATATTTAATTTAAAAAATGTATTCGTGACTTAGTTTGAAAAATATATTATCCGAAGAAGTTTATGTAAATAGCTGAGAAAAGACTTCTCCGTTTAATATTTGCTTTTCTTGTAGCCAAAAAACTACATACACTAAATTCCCCAAATCCCAAATCCCCAACCCCATCCTTTTTTAAACTATTTTTTTAGATCTATCAATTCTCTGCTACATTATGATTGCTTTATTTAATTTGATAATGCTATTATGAATTGTTAATTCCTTGTTAATTTGCAGACTGTAGAGGCTATAGTAGACACCGTGTACATGGGGCATCTGCTATTTTCTGCCAACCTTCCTACTCAGCCTAGTAGTGGGGAAAGAAATAATACATTTTAAAAAAACTGATGCAACTCCTAAGGTTCGTAATTCTGCTACGCCAATAGCCCCGAACAGCCTCCCTGTATTTCCACGTGTTGTGTGGAGAGACTCGGAAACAATTCGGTTTGAAAACACTGTTGTAAGTTGTCAATTCGTTTTGCCACCGTTACGAAAACATACCCCGTAATCAATTGAGTCATTAAAGTGGTACACCTTCTGCACTCAGAGCACTCCAAAGTAAATTATTGCAGCACACATTTAGTATTCGTGTTGCAAAAGCGTGGCAATAAATCCACACACTCTAAACGTAACAAACACAATTCTCGGAAGGAGGGGGGGAGGGGCAACCTCTTTGACACGTAAATTAAATTGGTGTTTACAATCTCGCCGAGATTATTTGTTGCTAAGACCTAGTAATATACTATGTTTAATTGAATCGGCGTGACTAACTCTACCCCCAATAGTTATTAGACAAAGCTTTATCTCCATGGAAGACCCTCGGATGAAATCACATCTCTAAATCATCGTCTGCTGCTTCGCAAGAATATCCCTTCCCCTCGGATATACAACTTTACACCTAATCTAGCTAATAATTTCTCTAGGACATTGGACTAGACAACTTTGTAATATCCGGTGTGTGAATACACAGGAAATGTGCTCCGGGGGATGTTCTCAAGTAATTGAAGGTTAAATAGAGGGTATACTCGAAATGTAACAGCGAGGAAGCCAATTACACACACCAACGTACAATTCACGCGAATCACATGTGTCACTGACCAACTCGCTATGAGCCTCGCCGACTGCATGAAATAATAACTAAATCTATGCCCTGAAGACAAATTGATACTAGTTTTTGGATCACTGGATTATTGTGTATTAGTAGATCACACACTCGAGAAATCGGCACTTTACACTTTAAAAATTCATTTGCACTTCGTAAGAGGTCAAGTGCAGCTCTTTGTTAAAAGGGAAAGGGGGAGAGTTTTAGGGTGAATATTGATCTGGCAGCATGGTTACCGAGGGATACTCTATCTCGGCTAGCCTGTCTGCCCCTAGGAAGAGCCCTGGTGGCCGCACCCCTAGGGCCACCGAACCGAATAGCTCCCCCGTGACCTATCCATCGTGCCTCGTAAGATGCTCGGTTCATCTCCACGTCTTCCCGAGTCTACGGTGCACGGGAGCTTGTTTCCGCCTTTCTTCGCGTCTCTTCGCCCCACCATGAGAATGAATTTTTCATTAGTTTCTCTCACTGACTACAGGAGCGTCTAATACCAATCGGTAACATCTGTTGCAAAGCGATCGAGTTCCGGAGCGAGTTGGGTGAATGTAAGGTAGGTCAGATGGGAAACTTCTACCTCTTTGAGCGCATGCTGTTTGCCAGTGGTGTGATGATGTACGAACTTCTTTACGAATGTCGATCACGAAGGTGGAAATCTGACTATCACCTTGGAGACGGCTGTATTGGATGTGATGGACCTGTAAATCTACGTCTCTACCCTGACATCACGTCTCGGCTCGGTCACCACGCGTTCTCCTTACATCAGAGCAAGCATATCCGGACTTAACTCGCAATCGCATCCTCTCGAAGTCGGACCAACTCGATAATGGTGGTCAGTAGATCAATCACCAGCCCTGATCGAGCCTCTACGATCGCTAAACGGTGTCACATTAAGACAAGTAGGTGTTCGGAGTGGAGTCTCCGTAGTGATTCCTCTTGTTAGCGTCGAGTGGAACGCGGAACACGGCGTCTACTTCGGAGGGTGGACCAATAACTCACGGGTCTGTCACTTCGCCATGCAGCAGCACTGTTCCTTGTTGTCTTGTAGCACACATAAATCGTGGCTGCTTGGGAGACGTACGGGCTCAGTTTAATTGTACTGCAGGCCGCTCCGTTCCCAGAGCTCTGCAGCCTACACGACACTTGGAAATAAGCCACGGAGAAGGAGCGCAAGACTCTTATGTAGAGATAAATACCATCCTTTAGTTGGATGCTTCTGATGGCAATTAATCTCTTGCCGTTCGTTGAATAAAAGAGTTATCAAAAAGGGTTGAAAATAAAAAAACGCCGTCTAGTTGTGAATCGGGTCGTCTTGGAGACGCTTTCGATAGTCGCGTTTATTAATTCAGCGTTGAAAACTATGAAGCTACGAAACGTCTGTTTGCTCCTTGATCAAACGGAGTGATATGCAATAGCGCAATATAAACACACGGTGGTTTTGCCGGTAACGTTTTTCGAAAGAGAAAAGAGAAACGTCTTCTGGTGTACACTTTAGTTTTCTTTGAGGGGGAACGCGGCCATGTCCAAGCCGGCCGTCTTATCTTTTGACGACCACTCCAGCCTAGGCTAGTCTTTACCGCCGCTATCTCTGGCATCCTCGCCTCGGCTGGCCAGTCAACACATTGCAAGAGCTTTTACAACCGGTATCTATCTCTACCTTGCCACAAAGCTACTTTGATTGAGCTGCCCATTGATTGAGTCGCAGTTTGTCTGGACACCATTATCGATCTCTTAATCTGGATGCCGATGTTGCCTATCGATTTCCCATTCTTCGGGCGGCCTCGTGTACTACATTGAATATTCTACGAGCAAAGCCGAGCGGACGTGAGAGACTAGTTCTGCAGCTGGCCGTCTGCGCGCTGATAGCGCTCTTCGAAGGATTTCGGGCGCCCATGCTCGACGAAACAAAACCCTACACGTGTTATTGGATAAAATGAGGAACACAAAAGTGGCAAAATCACTGTAAAGGAAATCCTATTGCCCGGCTGAAGCGCTGCTCCCTAGAGAGGATGTAGCAGAAACTACAAGAAATAATACAAAACGATCAAGAACGAGTTTCGCCCGTGTCTTCCAAGGCGATAACTTCATAACTAGTTCACTTGTTCGCAACAAAAGTTGGATTTCAGTCCGTCGACTGCGTCCCTAACCGTCCAGCGGTGCCGGAATCTCATTTTCATATAAAACATCTTGCTTCTATCCTCTTGGACACATGCAAAGTGAGTTGAAAATTGCCAACAAGTTATATCGTGGGAATTTACTTGGAAGCTACATTCAAATATAAATTTTAAGGATTCCGTTTTGAAAATAATAAAAGGTTCTTAGATATTGAAAATGTTTTGTCATTTCCACATTTTGTATTCTTTGAATTGTTTTGTGGAGTAGGCCCTAGTGTTGAGGGGTAGACGCACAGGGGGGGGGATGTTAAATTACCTTGATGAATAACTCTCATTTGTCTTCCTATGATGTTAATTAGGTTCTTCTAAGACTGAAATGTTATGAAGCAGCTCAATTAGCGACATAAAGAGCCAGACTTCGCTACCCGGCAGGTTAGATCTCCCTGTCTTTGACTCCCTTGCGACTAGTGTACGTTCGTCTTCCTATACAAAGAAACTGCCATGCATAAACCTAGCGATTCGGGGTGAATAGACTTAAGCGGCGATGAATAGCGCCCCAGGCACACGGTTGTTAAACAACGGTTAGAAGGTGGCGGAGCATTGCTTAATAACACGACAAATTAGCTTTCGGATTACTCCTTTCCTTTGGTTCAAACATGGCTCATGGTAACTCGATTACTAAAAGAGAATAGCAAACTACAGTTTTTATTTTTGCATGTTACATGCATGTATATTACTATTACAAGTGGTCTAGTCATAGACTATGTACATCCTTTACAACATTGTGATATTGACATAATATTATAGGTCTAGACGCATTATGACCTAACGGTTGACGCGCTCAACCAAATTCAAATTTTGTTACGTATATTTTGGTTGAGCGCGTCAACCGAAATATACGTAACAAAATTTATACATTTGTTTGAAAGAGGAATTTATTTGTTCGATCCTTGTAAGGGTAAATTTGGAAATGTAATCATACAGTTTACTCACATGAGGCACATAAATAGTCTATTTATTATTACAATACTTTCTGACAGCATGTATTATGACAGCTGAAATTAAAAATACTATTACTTGACTGCTAGTACCATAACATCACATAGTTAGTACTATACGTGGCACAGCACAGAGTAGCACAATTATCCCTTCCTCAATCAATCACATGTCCTTTTTTACGTTCCTTCTTCATACAATACAATAATGGAATAGCATGCGACATGTTACACATCATGCAGATTTCGGCTTTCATCCTTCAGCCACTGGCCATAAAAATGTGTGAATACTTATTTCATCAGTGTTATTCTCTCAATGTATTGAAAGCCTCTGGACATCAGCTAAAATGTTCATATCACACTCAGGTTACACAGCATTGTACTCTCGAGACAGCACCGCAATAGTTTAATCACTGCTATCACATTCACATTATACGTAATAATTAACACTCCATATAAAAAAAACACACGCATGGTTCCTATTACCGAAGAGCCTAAGAAATAAATTTATTAATTGGTATTGATGTTCATTGGTTTTCAAGTGAATAAAATGACACTGTTTTGTCACTGCAATGCCAAGGTAAACATCAAGAAGTTATTAACATATCAGCTTTAGTATCGTGACAGGTGATGACACTTTAATAACAATAACACTATTTTCTCTGGTAGCATTTATGTTGACTTCTGTCAGCAGCGGAAATATCTCCATATGTAATGTGAGATGTGTATTTGACAATACGACACCGGAAATCTCCTGGAAATTCCAAAATTGTTTTATTAAACTGGAGTTACATATCTTTACTTGCATGCTCTAGAAAATTGTTAACTGTGATTTTATGCATGGCTTGCCTTGAACCCGAAAATACAGCGTAGCATATTGGAATCCTAGTCTCGGGGACGACACACAGTCCCTTAGGAAGAGACGATGCCCAGTGTCTAAAGGGTGAAACGTAGGTGATGGTAATCAACGTGGTTTACACTAGACACGCGCTCACGCATACCGTGCAGACGACTCTCAGCTCGATTGTTATGAGTGTAGAACGGAACATTTTAGTTTTTCAAATGTGAGACCATTGTGTATCTAAGCAAAACTCTCTTCTTTCCAAACACTGTAATTAACATAACATAATGGACCAAGTGAGGAAATATGTAGTCGGTAGCATTATATAGCGTTTTAATAAGAACCACGAGCACATTATCGTATCTTATAATTTTTTTTAAGCGGAGATATATTGTTTTATAAAATGGAAACACGATATGCCTACCTGTGGTGTAGAGGTTAAGTTTAAATATTTATGTTACGACCTACAGCTTAACACGTTGTCTTAAAATTATTACGTTGTTTTAAATTTTCAAAAGCTCAGTCAAGCATCCTTAATTGTTACACATTTAGCCCTCTCTCATTATACGTAGAAAAATACCCCTTATAAAAATTGTGAGGGGATATTCGATGTTCCCCATGGGACTAACGAGTATTAACAAGTAGCAACGCACCACTTGCCTAAAGTTTCATTACTTTTTTTTGCAAATTATAAAAGATCCTGTATTAAGAGCTACTTTTAAAATTCTTAATTATATTAAAGTATCCACATTATGTACTTGAACGAGCACTGTTAGTTAACATCATTATGTTGTGTGAAAATACAAAGGTAACAATACATAACGATTGGTAATGAGTTTCAATGAGATATTGATCCTGCGCCATAGCATTACCAATAACCAATAAAACTGATCGGATGTGTTGGAATAATGTATAAGCCAACTGCCTTGTATTTTTTTAATTCAGAAGTATACAATTTAAAATATGGTAACCTTTATCGAGTGTGTTTAATTTCAAATACTAACCGAAGTTAATCCACGGCGAATGTATCAACAATAGCAGTTTTCTTTTAAAACTATGTGAATTAATCCATAATGATTATACACGGTGTTAATTTCTAGTGTTAAAGGCTTGCAGTGGGGGTCGTTAAACCTTAGCAGAACAACTCGTGAACTCGTGCGTTGTTTTCACGTGGAAAGACAGTTACGAATGCAAAGGAGTGGATCGCGTGGGGGTGGGAGCCCCCAACCCCCAGCCCCGACGCCAGGTCGCGTCCGATTGCCCACCGGCCACTCATCACCACGACGCCAGGCCCGCCGATATTGCCGTCGACTCGAGACCTCTTCTAGCTTTCTCAGCGATAACAAAAGCTGCGTCATATATCGTGCTTTAAAAAGAAATGATGCCGTAAGGTAGACTGCCATAAGAAGTTTTATGTAATGCTATTTATTCTCGAGAATACCCATGTCAAAAAGCAGAGTCTTTGCGATTTATCTTGTCTTCTAGGGCGCGTCGTCCTAACGGGCACCAACCACGAGCATGACAGCCGTCTCAGGACCGACTCTGATTGTCATTTTCAGTTCTTCCTCTTCTAAATTGAATCTTCCTTCTGGATATTTTCTCTTCGTCATCTTTCACGGTGACGTGTCTCGTATTTTCCTCCCGGATTAGCAAACCCGACACGCAGAACCCTCGGATGTTGCACACGAAGGTGGAGGTCGTCTGCCCCCCCCCCCCCCCCACCTCGCGCGTCTTCTGCACGGCGCTCAATCTACCATCATCGTTGCGCACCCGGCCACCTGGATTCGATTTGTTTCAGTTTGTAAATCATTCTTCCCTCCCTCCCCGAGAGCAGTAACTCCTAGCTCCTCACCTCTCCTTCCACCACGCGTGTAATGTCCCGTAGTGCCCCGCTCAGATTGATGTTTGGTTGCGTAATAAGACGGCCAAGGTTTGGGATGGGGGTTGTCTCGCGTAATAACCCCAAGCCGTGGTTTCTACGAGAACGGCGTTATCTCCCTTCCTTCACTTGGATGGTGACCTTTGCGGGCTGCAGTGTGGATGGTCTCTGGGGCTCTGAGCTGTCCCAAATGCCAAAGTGTTACGAGCCAAAAGAAATCCCATTGGGTCGTAAAATCAAACCGCAGCTAAGAGTTATTAGCATATCGATTGCGAGGTTGCTGCTTGTTAGGGTGTAAACAGTAGAGGACACTGCATGGAGTGTAGGGGCGACTGTCGACTCAAAGATAGGGGAGGACTAGGAGGATTACTCTAGACTCAAGAGCCAAGTGGCCAATATCGGAAAGCTCTCCATCACTTCTAGACTTAGACCAAAACAACTCGGGGCATTTATTTTAACAACTCGCAATTACAAGATATCTCGAAATTAAATAGATCTTCTTTTTGCAGTGTTGTTGCATTCAGCAATTCATATCATACACTTATGTTTTAGCCAACAGCCCGTAGTCATCCGTAGGCAAAAGATCAGAGAATAAAATAATGACTGCTTTCGCGCCACAAAAACGAGCTGTAAATAAAGTAAGCACATCCTCACAATAAAGGAACTGTTCAACTGGACTTTGTTAATAAATTCCATTATGTTGTTTGTATTTTTAAACTCTTCCTAAATGGTCCTAAATGGTGGAATTATGAACAATGATTCACTGAATACAACTCTATACGGTAATCCGACACAAAAACATGGCAATGGTGCATATTTTACAAAATCTACGAATCACATTTTTAAATTAAGTAGCCTGTGTGCTTAGTAAATACGTAAGTACGAACATAAAACGCGTATTAATCCCTCTTCATAAAAATGTTCTCAGTCCAAACCATGACACTGTATTACATCGTACGATTTACGTTTCGTTGCAAATCCATTCAATTACTTAAAATAGCTTATACAGTTGCATAATTGAATGACCTGTCTGAAAACAGCTCAGTGACGCTATCAGATTCGACCACAATTCCTCCTCTATCACTGCTGCCCCCGACGCTAACTTCGCAACTGTAGACAGACAATGCTTACCCTACTCTAGTCCTCTGCAGCTGATAGCCAGACTCATTGCTTGGGTGAAGTTATAAACTGACAAGTATTATGGAGACTGGAACTCGCTTAGCTAGATGTGCGGGGGTTAACGATTTATTTAGTATTTATTACAATCCCGAAATTAAACTATCAAACTATACCTAAGGGAGTGTGTCTCGACTATTATGAAGCTAAGTGTTAGCATGCGGCAGGATACAACATCGATTTCGATTATCAACAACCGTCAATAATGGTGTCATCAAGGTCGTTGGACTCAGTTAAAAGACAATGCTCGGATTAAGTATGTTTAAATATTTATTTTTAGTTTAATGTAATATTTTATTTAATGTCATTACATACTTGGTAATTTGTGAAAGAGGAGCATGCAAGTCGCCCATGTGTACCATAAAGCGCTCTAAACTACGAAGCTAATAATGAAAAAGTTTACTCGTGACTAGAAAGTTTTCACGTAATGAACGCTGCTCGCTAGAAGATCAACTCTCCACTCTATTTTAACAGCTATTTATCTCCCATTTATAGAGAATTCTTGAATCAACACGCATAAAAACTCTTCCTTTGTTCCCTTAACTGCCGTTCGCAGCTCACCCCTTCCCCGACACGCATGCATGGGGGACGGGGGTGGCCTGTTGCTCAGCCAAGGTATAATAAGTCGCATAGACCTCCTGCTAAAATATTATGCCTTTCCTTTGAATTAGACTAATATTTGTTTACTTTATCTAAACGCGTGCTAGACTAACAACTACATCAACACGAAGTTTTATATAACAAGGTGTAGTCGAAGAGTATCCCAACCTCCGAGAAAAACTTTATTAGATGTTCAAACATTGTTCTGTGGCTCACAATTGGAGGTTATGGATGCGAGTACGTGAGAACATAATCAGGCCAGGTTTATAAATAAATAGAATTAAAACTCATTACATTGTGTATATGATCCTCCTCGGTCATACGTACTTTACCACAATTCACTTCACTAAATACGCTTCGCCGCAAATCAAATTGCTCAAAGTCATTTTGCCAAGAATCTCTGTCCACATACCAGGTTTTCACAGCTTCGCTTTACAATAGACTTGATACGTTGGATATGAAACAAAGGGAGCGTCCATGTCAAGTATCATTACATTAATAGCAATTTATCCTCGTAGGGGCCCTCGCGAGATCGTGTGTGGTGGGTTTGTGCATCGACGCTCTCTCACTTCAAAGACTATACGATTTATTCACTAATGCAAGCTCATATTCTCCGCACAGAAAAGTCAGCCATTAAATCCAACTGAGCTGGATTTTAAAATGCGAGACCCGAGCACTGACTACAGACGGCATCAAAATAATTACTTCCACGGGACATTCCGTTTTATGTGTATGAAATAAAGCTGTCATTTGCACCAAGTCGTACTTAAAAGAGAATTCACTCGATTTTTATATTGATGGATAATAATAATAATATTAAACGTCTGAAAAATAAACAAATGTTCCATTATACCATTGACCAATATAAAAGGACGATTGTGTTTTATGTATCGAAAATAAACATTATACTTTTTATCTTGGTTTAACGTACGTGAGTATTTTGTTATTTAATGAGTTTTTCCTGCCCATGGGGAAGGAAGGCTAATACAGGGCACGTGGGGCTTAAAAAAACAATAAGCCCTCCTGATAAACCAATAATAGTGTGATCTTCTGAATCTGACATAAAACATGAACATGGAAATGGTATTGATTATGAAATAAGTGATTAATAGAATTATTAGTTAAGCATTGGCCTCCACCTATTGAAGAATGTCACCAACTGGTCATAATACTATACTTATCGTATCGTACTTATCTTATGTTGGCGGGTGACCCGCTGGCTTAGATGGTGTTTAGATTGTGTTTGGCAATTAATGGTGTTTAGTAAAAACCTTCTAACACTTTTAATTATTCGTATTATTTTTTGGGTTTTTGAAGTGTGATGTTATAGTTTTAAAATTAAACTCGACATCACTTTAACTTTTTAAAATTTTAAACCAAAACAGGTTACACATAACTACGCATATAAACGGGTTTTAAATAATTAATAACAAATGCAACTCTTTGGAAGAGTAGGAGGGAATGACTATTCACGAATTTAATGCTATAGAATGCAAATTCACAATTCACATCATGACCAACAAAAAAAAATGATAAATTATTGTATTGCCTTAGTCGGAATTCGAACACTAACAACCCCTAAATTAGGATCATATTTTGTGCTCGTACTGAATCTCTCTTGTAATACGGTGTTCCTCTCAACAAAAATATTTCTCGTCTGATTTGAAAGTCGGGCACGTATATTCGTCTTCTATTGCACTCCCAAGCTCAGCCATTGAACGGAGTAGACTTGAAACGCCCATTGTCGTTTCGACGTTGATACCCGGAGCTCACTCCCGATCACTACAATACAAACTCTTGTGGGGAGGCACACGACGTATTTTACGCTTCAAACTTCAAATTGGTATTACTAGTTACAACAGTGCAAAGAGTATCCAATATTGACGTAATTTCAATCTCTGATACACTACTTTTGAAACTAAAGGTGCAATTATTCCAAGAACAAATTGGCTTTTACAGAATTTACTAACAAATGTAATAATTGCGAGTATTATTAAGGTAAATAGCTTCTTCCTGTAAAATATATGTATAGTACGTATGTGCAGCTACTGCATGTTAATTGTAATTTGGTAATTTGTTTCTTTCTAGGTACGTAGCTAATATCTGCCGATTCTAAGTTCAGGGCATGTAGGTAGTGGCAGAGTAAAATGTAAATATGCTGGTAGGTTAATTCCATTCAAAAATAGTATTATATTTATTGATTGTGGTAAAGTTACAAAGTACCGTCCTTGGTTATTATCCCTACCAGTCAAAGTTTGTATATTTAAGTCAATACCAATCATTTAGTAAATAGTAAATATATAAATAGTGGTCCAAAAATGACTAAAAAATTTATGAACTAATCTTCTCTACTAATTTGTGGCATCAACTACATTTTTATTGTGATAATGAAGTAGATTCTACTTGTATTTAATGCTCAAGAGAAAGTATCGGCAGCAAACAGTTAAATGTATATTGCTGCTGATTTTAGCGTGCAGTCCCCGCAACTGCGTGACGATTGCTGACTGCGTGAGCACCTTCACGGGAATGACAAAGATAAATGCAGCGCCGTATTTGCATGTAGTAAAAACTAATTTAATACATCACTGTATAAAGTTATACTCGCATGTCATCCCATGAAGAGATTTGAAAAGAAAAACACATAAAGCATGACATGTTATTATTAAAATGTTAATTGAGCGTTAAACTTCATGTTACTCGAATATAAACATGGCTTTGCCTTTGTTGTATCCAAGCGTGATCTTACGCAAACCGCAGAACAGACGTTACCATTTATTTTCTAGTCTTCTTGTTTTGTTTTTTATTGATTACCTTCAAAATTAACCAACCGCTGGTTTTGTTCGGAAAATATGTTTTCCAACCAGTTATCGTATTGATAAATTGTCTGGTGTGGGTGGTTTGAAAATAACAAAACGATCAAATATTGTATTATAAAATATCAAAAATGTAAATATAGGTCACGCTGCTTAATGAGCTGTTAATATTACAAACAACATGTAATTATGTCAATTAATTGGCCTATAAATAAGGGAATTTTCATTGTATGTTTATCAATTATCGTAATTAAATTGAGTTCAATGTTTCGCACACAAGGAGACGGCGTGTATCACTAATAATTAATAAATCAATTAAATCAATCACGTAATGATAAGTAATTTCGCATAAACTTGTTTCTTAACTATAAAATCAAGTCAAGTAATAAAATAAAATAAACCGAACAAATTTTATAATCAGATGTGTTTAGGTAATTTTATACCTCACACTACCCACACCTGCACTATAGTGCTCTCCCCGTGAAAATAATGAAATACTTTATTGACAAAGCATCATGGTACTACCAACATCAATGAATCAATTAGAGTGACTAAGCCCTTTAAGTTTCTGCAGATGAAGAAGATTAACAAAATTACGAAGATCAATTAACAACCCCCCATCAAATTCTTTAGCGGCCCCTTGAGGCTTGTGAATCAATCGTTGCTGGCGCTCGCCGATGCGTAATGCCTTTGAGTGCGGACAATGTGAGCGAGTCTCTTCAGCCGTCACCCCACCTGGGGCGCGATTCAACGGCATGTCAACGACAGACCGCTTCCCCAAGTCTTAATGACGACTACACTAGGAGTCGTCTGATGAACAATGATAATTGATATTGTTAGTCTGTCGTTATTGGAGGAGACATTTCAACCTATCCAAGTCGCTTCTGTATGTGTACACTCAACTGTTATAGTGGAATGGTTGGATTATAACGCGAGACTTCTGAATTTGATTGGATATTGCTTAACGTCTCATATTTATGCACTTTGGCTAATCGAGACGATCTAGAGTTCTGAAAGACAAGGTTCTTACTATATTTTATACACTGTTACCAACCTCTTACATCGATTGAAAGTTGTTTAAACATAAAATCGATAATATGTTATAAATATATTCTAGATTATAAGCAACTTTGACACGTCAACAACATTATATTAGTTTCTTTCTTCGATATAGTTATTACTACTGATTCATTTTGTTTGAAGGCCTAACGGGATTCCATGCACACTGACAGGACACATGGAATTCAAAATGCAATGAACAAAATCACACTATCTGTACAAGATCAGATCGAGTCACATTCCATGTATATGCGTTTGTTGGTACTGTCATCTGTTTAAGAAGTCCAGTGCTGACAAAATAATAAAAACAATAAATAAATAAATAAATAAATACACAAACATAAACATACAGACAGTGGTAAGTTATAGAAATAAATTATTTCAACTTGCAAAGTTTTTATTGCCGCTAGCGGAGAGTTTGATTGATGATTCATTTTTGAAGTCAATTTCTATTTAAATTCTGTCTAGACACAAAGGAGAATTTTGTAAAGATTAAGGTCAATTTGGACGATAAACGACAATAAAGAGACCATGCAGCGACTGAGCAACATGAAGGGAAATGACACAATGAACTCAATATTGCATCGCATAACCAATTATTGTAGCTAGCTTGCACAGATATGCAGACACGGACAGACACTATGCTGCACCAAAGTCTGCTGACAATGACACGCTCCGGGAAATATGAGGTGGGAGATTTGTGTCATATTACTCCACGTTGATAGAAATTCTACAAACGTACTAGCGGAAATTAATTTACAACTGTTGGGTTCGTGTACATTAAAGAACAACATGAAACAAGGGCGTTCAATATGGGACCTAATTACAATCGACAAATAAGCCATGTGTAGGATGTTAGGGCTACTGGTTGATGGTTGCCTTGGGGAAACTAAAGTAATCAATACAACTTTACGGGACATTACTGTACTGAGTCTTAACAAAATTTTAGAGTTATTCTGTGATGATAAATGGACAAATGAATGATTTGAGTTCCCTTCAACAATTTTTTAGAAATGTCTTAATTATCAAGATTTATGTAAAACAAATCATTGAAAATATACCATCGTGAACTTGTGTAAGGTGAGGTAATATGTTGATGCTTACCTCAAATATCATCATGAAGAAATTGTGATGCATGTATTTGAATGGATTACTATGGCCTTTCCTAAATCAAATTTCTGACGAGTAACAAGCTTGAATACAAAATATATTATTGAACTAAATAAAAAAACAAAACAACTTTACTAAGATGTTCTAAATTTAAACAAACGATTCAGCAATATATATAAAATAGACTGCCAAAATAAATTCGGCAAGTCGAGCTAATTTCAGAAACATTCTAAATCACTTTTCGACCTCCAAACTTCACACAAAAATTAAAATTTTTGTTAGGTTGGTAAGAAAGGATGATCGCATGTCGCTATTAAAGCACATTTTAACATTTTAAATAATTGTCTCCTACACACGCTTGGGAAATTACTGTCAATTACCTGTTTGGATGGCTTATTCAAGGTCAAAAGTGGTAATTTTGGGGGGAAATGTGCTCTGATAACGCAACTTTAACATTCTAACTTACATTTTAATACAAACCACTACCCGATAGGACAAACGATATAGCTTCCAAGTGATATCCAGACTAAAACTCTGTGTTCTGTGAAAAAAACTGGTTTTCTCGAGCTCAGCCAATAGTCTCAAATTATAATGTTGACATTCTTGGGATGTTTCAGAGTCGAACTTCTCTACGTGGTCAACTCGACCAAGTCCAGTCTGTTAGTCAAGAGTCTACAGGTGATAGACGAGGCGGTGTACAAGTGTGAGATCACATACATCGAGGTGCGACCCGAATGTTCCGTGGTGCAGTTCATCAACCTGACGGCACTGAGGTATATTTTGGAAATAGAAATAAAAATAGTAATTTCTTGGGTTCGATTAGCTCTGAAACACAGTAAATACGATCAAAATTGCATTTCGTTAGTTTTGTATCATATTATTCAAACTTGGTTGATGCTTCTTACTGAGTTTTTTAGTGTGTTGTTTTGGATCAACGTTCTCGAAAAATGAATGTATTTCCATAAATTTTCCCATCTCGGTTATAGATAATGGATTCTCATAACCTCATTATTTTTGTCATCACCTTTTTCAATCACGCTGTCAAATGAACTTTATACAGCACTCCGTTTAAACATCGTTGTATCTATTCTCTAACTTACACAGACATAGAGTTGATTGTTATTTCTGACTTTCAATATTTCATGTTTGGCTTTCACACTAGGTCACGAAAACACAGTGAAAGTCGCAATTTTACGCTTTTTTCGTTTAAAAAAAACATTTCTTCTACTTATAACACCTACATGCTTTATCCGATTGTAATGATATTTTCACAGAACCTTAATTTTATGAATTTATATATTTGTGTGAAATTTGAGCGCAATCGAAAAATAATTTCTCATGAAAATCGCAATTTTACGCTTTTTTCGTTTAAAAAACATACGCTCATCCAACAACGCGCCTGAAAAAGCGTTTGCGAAGCTTCCTAGTTTATTTCATTATTTGAGAACATTTACCAGAAAAACGTTGATGCTTGCAAAATTTTAAAATCTGCATTCAGTTAGTTTATCAAAGTGATCTGCTGTATTTGCGCGATGTAACAGTTTTAATGACTTGATGCTTTCCAAGTAGCACAACTTATTGGAACTTTTGGCCACTTAAAACGCATGTGAGTTATGCCATAGCCGTTCTGTGCAAGTGGATCGCTTTGGCTTTGCACAATCAAGCTTTTCCATAAGGTAACCGCCTATGGACCACACGTTAGCCGCTTAGGTCACTGCCGCCCGCCGCTTATAGACCACTGCTGGCTAGCGCTGTGACCTTAGCGTATGCCTGTAGTCAAACCCAGCAGCTTTGAGAGGAATAAATTTTTGAAAGCAAAATACCATCCCAGCAGGAAACCTACGCTATCTGGTAGCAAACAGGGGAGGCTCGTAATTAATCATCAAATGATATTAAAAATTGTTATTTTATCTATTCATTCGTTCGTATATCATTTAACACAACTAAAACAATAAATGTTATTTTTTTAGAACGAAGCACATTATAATATATGCTAACAACCGTACTCTGACTCGATGTCTGCGTTGGCGTCTAGATGTCTGATCTGAATGTGCAGGTACCTACCACTTCGGCTACGGTGACACTGAAGACTTGGCGTGCTATCCAAGTTGTAGAGGAAGCGCGCAAACCGTCTTGACGAATTCCCATGTTATTATATTATTTATTTATCTACGAATTGAAATTTACTTCGACTAACGAAATTTGTCAAAGGTTGCTATACATATGTATACGAAACGCTCTTGTAACATATACCATGTTTTGGGCTTATGTTATTGAATGACCTTTCAACTAGAACTCGTTTGGTTTAACTCGTAAGAAGAGGTGTATACAACGGGGACAATACAATGTATTCATATTTATTTCAAATACGTTGTTTCGCATGTTGTTATGATAGTCCGATCAAATCATTATTATAATTGAATATTGGCTAAATTAGGGCTACCCGCTAGTTTATCTTCCACAAACGCAAAAAACAGTGATTCTATTCGGTATAATACAGTTGAACATGGAAAATAATTTTATTTAAAAATGCACGATCAAACCGGAATATTGTATAAAAATCACAACTGAACTATACCTGGTTCTACGTATTAATCACGATTTTCGATAGCTCCTCTCTTTCTCAGCATCGGACGGCTGACTTGGAAAGACGAGCTCTCGATATCGTGATTAGTAAGTAGTAACCAGGCTACAGTCAGTGTGTGATTTTTATAATATTTATTATATTTATTATTTCTCAGTCTTTAGTATTACGTTACTACTAACTCGCGGATTAATATCGTGTTCATTACGATGTAACCGTAAGATTATGATATGACCATAAAATAGTATCTGTAGTTAGGAGTAATACTAAATAGTGTCATTATTATAAATGTATATATCTCGCATTCATTATATGTCATTATACAACAATATACTATCAAGTCTTATTGTGTGGATTTTTTTCTAATACATTATTGTCTATTCTATTAAACGTTTGTGGAAACAATCTTTATTAACAAGGACAACGTTTCGAGAAAAACAGCTATTTCCGTAATTAGGTATAAACAAACTAATTTATACACACTTTAAACAAGCAAGAGTAGAGCAGATAGCAAATTTCACTTAACAATGTCAAAAGGACTTCCCTGTTTACAACTAATCCTATTTTTTATATTTGCTTGGAACCGCTATGGTCCACTCGCAATCGCCAGCAGCTGTTTGTGCATGGGACCGTTAGCCACAATCACTGATCGCAGCTGTTTTTGTCTTATGGACGCTTATGGTCCTTCGACTCGGCAAACTGTTGTGCTTATGGCGCTTATGGTCACTCGCATCGCCACAGTTGGCTGTGGACGTATGGTCCTCCGTGCCACATGTTTGTCATGGACCGTTATGGTCCACTCGCACTCGCACACGTTTTGTCAGTGGAGCTATGGTCATACATGATCCAGTGTGTGCATGGAGCATGTCCTCCCCTGAGACTGTTCGCAGTGACACTTAGGTCACTTACGATCCACGTTGGTTTTGGCTTTGGAGCGCTAATGTCCCTCGCACTGTACCAGCTGCGGTTTTGAGCTATGGACATAACGGATTCGCTTATGTTCGGATTAGCACTGAACAAAAAGGAAAATTTGCTTGGGGCATCAATTGTATTTTAAATTGTTTTTTTGTTTGATTTTTATCTTAGTTCTGTATTTCGTTGCCGTGTGTCTAAGTTAAGGCAGCATTCCTTGGTATATGAAACGTATACTTGATTGTGAATACAATTTACTAAAGAGCCTTGCGAAGATTTGTATTAGTTAGCAACTGCTCGATTATCTTTTTTAGAGATTCCAATCAGGATTTTTTTTCAATAAAAAACGCATTTTGTACCAATTTTTGTATCGTTTTTTGAAAATTTCTTGACTTTATTAAAACTTGCTCTATTGATTCGTATGCCATGTAATAGATTTTATTACTAAGACCTCGAGTTATTTTATCACCAATTTTAAGACTATTCGTGTAACTTATTGAGGTAATTCAAAAATATTGTCTCTAATGATAGAAAGTCGAAATTTATAACGTTTTGTTCTACATTTATTTTAAGCTGCAAGCAATTCTTAAAGAACAAGTTTTATACTACTACGAGTGCTCAGGGCATGCTGGTCATCTTGCAATATTGGGTCAATAGCTTTTATAGAGTACACAAACTCTTATTTTCGAGTCAAGAATGTCAAGATTATTTGGTCGTAAATCATTTCGTCAGCGCAATCAGACTCAATAACTTTCTTATGTCCAATCGAATTCACTTAGTGTAAACGCTTTTTTTATTTATTGTATGTCTATAGTAATACTATTAATGAAAAAGATAATAATAATAATTCGTATTATATCTAATGTCATAATTATTTCAGTACATAAAAAAATGGCTCCGATGCAATCAAGGATTTGTTATCACAAACAATCTATTTTTAAAAAGAATCAGTGTAACACATGCACTCTTTCGTTAGTTTGCAATAGCTCAATTTAGTGTAATCAACAAAGGACGGCCGGACTCTAAGACGTAATTTCCTGTTTTTATTTTTACACAAATTTTATCGCCTGGAATAGTTGTAACGCTTTCCCTCAAAAAATTTACTTCCCGATCATTTTTTAACCCCACTTTAAAACTAAACCATCATGTCGTGTCAAGCCCGTGCTTGTTGACCGTTGATCTTGAACTTCAAAGGGGGTAGGATATAGCGTGCTTGAATATTGTTTTTACACCTTCGCGAAGTTTGTTCAGCCTTTGTATCGTGGCTGTGATCTCGCACTGGTACTTGGAAACCTAACTTCTTTGTTATGTAAATCATGTAGGGAGAAGAGGTACACGAGGATGGTTGAATTCATGTAATTTTCTCTTTCGTATACATGCCTGCGTGGACTTAGAACTTGCTGACTGAACGTTGTTAAGTACAAAGGCTTTAAACAAAATCTTTTTTTTTCGCCCTGTAATTTGTGGTGTCAAACATAAATATTAGTAGATGGATTTAAATAATGTGTACAGTGTGTTTGATTTACAAAAGACCTAAACACTTTTCTTGAAAATTCGCGTATGAATGAACTTTTATAAATAATTTGTAATGATCTCATTATACTGCTTCAAGTACTACGCCACGTAGTATCGTTTTATTTCAGTTAAAAATACATATTGCATTAAAAATATTTTCGTAGATGTTCATAAACATAAAATGCAGTAAAAATGAAAGAGAATTTTATCACCGTTGCTATAGAGTAGACAAGCGAAGACGTTCAGTTATTTGCTCGTGTTGGGGCACATTTGAGTTGAAATTTTGAAATTGCGTGTTGATTGTGAGACAATTACGTATTCGTAGTTGTTAAATTGCGTTTACTGATAAGGTTTTCAACTTAGTATAGGCCTAGCTTACGAGCACGCAATACCCGCCCTTTTCCATCCATCAACAAAGTATAGGAGGCATTTAGCTCGTAGCGTAATATATCGGACGGTAGAAACACCTTCACATTTTTAAATAACTTCCATTATTTTACAAAGCAGCAATATTTTTTTAATTTTTAAAATTCCACAAATATTGTTTTGTTAGATGTATACTTTATTTGGATATTATTCAACTCGATATTGAACAATTCATTACAACACTTGTACATAATAAGCAATGTGAATATGAAAACCCAAAAATTAAATAAAAGTTTTTTTTAAATAATCCCCTCTTCGATCTTATGAAATAACATTTATATCGGTGCAGGACGTCACATTATGAAAACAAATAAAATGACACCAACAAGTTTTTTTGGCTTACAAACTTCACAAGCAGAGACTGTTTTTTGTTGAGTACTGGTTGATCCTTCTTTCCATGGATTAATACTGTTTTGTTTCGTGTAACAGTGGGATGAGAGTATGTTATGATATGTATCAAACACATTCTGTTATATTAGCCACACAATAAAAAAAATAATCTGAAAACATCCGATTGACAGAATGACTAGAACTTTTATCTTAAAAGAAACTTAATAGAACAGGTAAATGTCATTTAACAGATTAATTGAACTTAACACTGCTCTAAGGTGTGCAAAATAAGTTTTTTATTTAATATTTATTTAATAGTTTAATAAAAACTTATTTTTCATACCTAAGAGCAGTGTTTAGTTCAATTAATCTGTTAAATCACTAGAACTTTGTCTCAAATGAAGAAGCAAGAAACTTGAAAGAGCAGCTGTCGCGCCTTAAAAATATTATTAAATGAATATATTATAATATCAAAGTGAACTATGCTGTGCTAGCCATGTTTGGTCTACTATTCTGTGCGACTGGACCGTGTTAAATAATTTAGGAACATATCAGCGTTAACCAAAGCAGAAGGTTTCTACCAATCTGTAAGGAAACTTTTATAGAATGAGGATATGCCCAGAAAATGCAAGCAGCTTATTTATAAGTTATTATATTTCGTCCCAATACTGACGTATGCTTCAGCGTCCTGGACCCTGGGAAAACAAGGCGAAAGTCGCTCAGCTGCCTCAGAAATGAAATTTCTTAGAAGTGTTTTGGGTGGTAACTAAAATGGATAAATTGAAAAGTAGTGCGATAAGAAGAACTGGGTGTTGAAAGTTTGAGGCGTTTTAAAAGAGAGCGGCTGAGATGTTTTGGGAGCATGAAAAATATTGAAAAAGAAAGAATACCAAGATGAGCGTTTGTAAAGTTAGCAGGGAATAAGAGATAAGTTGGAAACCAAGATATAGGTGGATTGACCAAATTAAACAAAGCGTAGAAGAGAGAGATGTGTCTTGGGTGGAGGTAGAATTTTGAAGATGGTGGGAAGATCGGAAGAAATGGAGAGATTTTGTAAAAAAAAGGAGCCGGATATGGAAGAGTTGTCAGATGAAGAAGCGGCTGAAGAAGTTGTATCTGGTCTGGCTAACCAACAGCTTAGAGCCAAAATAACCTGAGTAAATGGAGCTAACGCTCCCTCCAACCTGAGTATTAGTTTGGAAATGAGGACGGATTAGAAAAATATAATTTCCATAAATAACATATTAATGATTAATTAATGATTTTGGAAAGACAGTGTTAAAAGGTAACATTCCGATTTTACAAGCGTATACATATTATATCTTCTAGGAACGAGATTTTACTGCGGCATAGTGACAGAACAAATCAAATTCTATTAGGCGTGTCGGTGTAGCAAATACGCATGCAAAATTGAATATCCTAAATTCTCTGGACAATACCATTTATTTTTATTTTCATAAAACAAACTTTATATCAAATAACAAATGGTATTGAAATAGCAAACGACGCACGACTTTCTGAGAAATGATTTTGTTACGGGTATTTTTGTATTATATCAGTTATGTGTTAGTGAATTCCGTAACAATAATATCAATACTAACATCGCATTTCATGAATGAAGTCTCCAAACTTCCAGCGAACCCGCATCCGACCAAACTAATATCACAATCCAATATGTTGCGTTATATATTCACTAAAAGATAAATATTATTATTTCGAAACGTTTCCTCTCTAGCTTTCATGTGACTGACGTCATTTGAATCTCAGTCAGCAGCCATGCCGACGCTCTCCCTATGCGGTCAGGTTATGTTGGGATGCAATTAATGCCTACAATACGCAAATATTCAAAGCCACCGCAGGGGGTAGTGCAGATACCTCACAGCACATCTAAATACATTTAACCGTAATCAAGGAAATTATTTCTGTCCATAATATAACATCTCGGACGTGAATTAATCTTCAGCTGTTGGCAACAAGTTCATGTATTCTGTGTTATCCTTTGCGCGAGACTAGATATTGGTAGATATGCAAAACTATAATAACGATAGACGTTTAGCTCGGAAAGCTAACGAAAACTTACTCGATTGGCCGAATTATTTGATTCGGTTGATTTACTATGCAGAATAATCAAGAACCACTAACAAAATACTCACTAAAATTAATAATAAATGGTAGTTAGGCTACTTAGGGAGTGAAACTCCCATATAATCATATCGTCGCTTTTTCTATCCGTCCGTACTGCCATCTGAGCGTGTAACGTCTCACTATAAAAATCGTAAACACCTGATTTACATTCGTTTATTTTGATTTGTTGGTATGCATTCTCTTTTCAACAAGGATAACATTTTGGTCACCCTGCGGTTAGTTGGCTGGGTGAGTTTCTCGGAAAGTTGACATACATCCACCATCAACGAGAATTTAATACACAAACAGGAACGTATTTTATGTTTGTATCTCTCTTCGTACCCGGCACCTCCACCAAAAACGGGATTATGTTTCAGAGAAAATGTATTATTTTATTTTGTATTCTTCTTCGGCTTCCGTACCCTTGCTTGATTTTTGCAGTAAAATATGTGAACTAACAATAACAAGTTAAAGGTTTTTAATAATTATTGACGTATCGTATACTGGTAATTCCATTAAATGCGGGATTGGTAAAACTTATTAAAGTATTTTCACAAATTATGTTTTTACAGTGACACAAACACACACAAACGCATACACTATATTATATACAATATTATTTTGTGTGCGTGTTCATTTATCTTGAATGTTCATATTAAATTAGAAATGTGGTGTTATTATAATTTAAGGTTTTCTAACACTTACCACCAGCATTGTGCCAACTCTAATATATTATTTAACTGTAAATCTTAGTCACTAACTAACTTCTATGTAAGATTCATTACTTGTTAGTTGTTACACATTTAATATTCCCAACAAGAGTATTTGTAAAGACTTGGTCACGTTTTTATGATGTAAAATGCAACATGGTTGAAGTAAAGAGTCCATGACCTCTAGATTGCACGAGGGAGCAATTTCGTGATAGGATACCTATTTTTCGATCAAATTGCGTGGGCTCCGATCTATTAGTCCTACGATGGGAGTGTTCAGTGCGCTCCATATGAGATGACTAATGGCTAGATTGCGAGATATTTGATAAACGCTTCACTTGCACATTTGTAGATTGACCTAAGATGGTTACTTTTTTACTCAAAACGAACAATTTTATAATCAATAATTGCGGTAACCTGTGACGAAGAGACTAACAGAATGAGCATGAGACAATTGGTAAAAATTTAAGTTGATTAAATCTTCGTAAAAAGTAAAAAAAGGAGGCCAAGATAAATATATTATAATATGAAGCTACTATTTTATATTAATCATTCCACAAAAAGATTTATATGAAAGAAGTAGATAATATTTCGGATTCGGGAGTGTTCCAGACTAATTAAATTGAGAAAAGTTGATGTTATTGGTGTATTCTTATTGGTGGTGGTGTAGGAGAAAAGGGAAATGAAACCGGAGAGTTTTCGCACAATTTATAGCATATGTTTTAAATTAAACGCCGAATGCAGGTAAAACTTAGTGTTTCTGGCTTTAAATGTTCCCATTGTCAATTCCAAACAACAAATGTGTTATATTATATTTATATATCTCTAACAAAATATTGTTATCTACCCTTAAGTGTATGACATGAATATTAATGTGTGCCAAGCGTATTACAAGCATATGCTTTTAGAGCAACGTAGCTCACTTTATATATAATTATGCAATTGAAAATCTGTTATTTATTGTAAAGCTTACGAAATAAAGATGAAGCAATATTTATATTCTGTGAATTTGTTTAAAAACATACTTTTATACATTTGTATGCGTTGTAATTTGAGTGTGACGTTTCAATTGAACCATTGAGTTTAAAATATATATTCTAAACTCAATGGTTGAACCGCATTGAGCTGCCGATCAATGGAAATAATGCCGGGTCCTTGGAAAGAATTACAGCTGTGAATAAACTACCAACTCTTGCAACGAATAACTTTCTAAATGGTTTAACTCGGACAAGTAAAGTAAGAAGGATGGTTTTTGAAAACGGTTTGATCTTGTTCGATATCCCAGTGGGATATTTATTTCGCCCCCTATACCCGAAAACAGTCATGTAAAAACCTAGTGTCGACATACACTTCTGACTGCCTTTAAACACGAATAATAATCCATCATAGAGGCGTTCGAAGATAATTCATGCCTAACATATTAATACTCACCTTTTATTATTATAATAGGCACATCATTGATGTTATTGTTATGTTGTTAAATTAATGTGGATCAATATTGACGTCAAATAATAAACACGAATTTGTAATATTATTATTGTCGTAATGCATAAACATTATTATAAATCTATCGTTATTTTTGTTTACATCGTTCGTTGTTATTATTATTAATTCGCAGTGTTCGGTAGCACTCGCCAACAGTTGCTACACCACTTGTAGTCTCTTTGATGTCGACCTGTACACACGTTTCCACTGAATCACTTACTCGAGTATTCGACCATGTACAATTCCAATTGATCTCGTACTTAATTTGTTCGATCATTGCTGATGTATACACATATTGCTATAGCTTCTGTAAATTAAACCACTTTGACGTCCAACTTGAATTTGCCATCAATTCTATGTGCGCTATTCACAAGGCAACTCTATTCCGTGGGATTATAGTAAATAGTTTTAAGTTACGAATACAAATGTCCAATTACAAAACACATTTTTTTTCATCAATTGTATGTCATTTGGCAACATTGAATTTTTCTTTACAGTTTCTAGTACGTTCTAATAATTTAGTACGGTAAAGGTACTTGCATTCGTGAGGTAGACTCAAACCCGTTCTTGTATATGTAAGCACCTGATCAAATGAGATCAAACAGCATTATCATAATTTGACCGATAATAATTACTTCAAATTTCATCTGTGAAACATTAAAAGTCTGCCACATGATAGCCAACAAAGATTTATTCTGTCTTCTGTACTTTGGTGTTTGTTCAACGTTGATATGAGAATGATATATTGATTTGAGAATATATTTAGAAGTAACACAATTTAATAATAATAAACAACACCAGTGTCTTTATTAATACAATACTATTAAAAACACATTTGGAAAATACAAAGCAACACCAACGTAAATATTAAAACAATTTTGGAGAAACATATTTTTAAAATACTAAACAACACTAATGTCAGTATTCACATTTTTAACATCAAAGTCAATATAATATATGTCATTACTTGAAGAGACATAGCAGTAGCACTAACCAGAGCACACATATTAACCTTCCTCTTCGATGTGGAAAATAATTACTCTCGCCTGATGGTTTCAACCAATTTCACACATGAGTCAAAACCTCATGCTGCTAAAGAGGCTCTCGTTCTTACTCACGATATTACCACGGTACAACACTTAAAATTCAGTGACCCATGATATCATTTCATCGTATCAAGCAGGCAGTAACTGTTGGGTTTCTTGGAAAATCTAGAGATCCTGTATTTGTAGGGAGGGAATATGGTGGCTCTTTTCCCTCCTCCTTGGATCCTGTGCATTTCAATGAATAAACCAGGTAGTGTAAGAAAACAGTCACAATATACAACATTGTAATACGCATGAGCTAGCACGGCTCGTCCGAACCCAGGGCTAACCATAAGACTACTGTTTTTACATTATTTATTAATGTTTATTCGAAAGGAAATGCGTCGTGTACAATAGACACACTACAAATGAAAAATTGCGCAAACGATCCAGTTTGTGTGTCAGCTTAAAGATAATACAATCGATAAGTTCTTACAATTGATGAAAGCGTGTCAATTGCGAGTGCAATATACTATTTAAATTGTGAAGATTATTTTTCTGTTAGACCTATTTTGAGTTCTCTTCCTTTTTTCCTTGGTTATACTTTATTTCTTTTATATTTCTTTTTTCTCACAATTTGAATATGTATTTTCATACACCTACTTAAAAAAATTATCGTTCCATTTTTTTTTTTTTCAAATTTGATCAGTTGCGACTTTTATGAATTATTATTTTTAGTGCATTTATGTAGTGTAGGGCCTATTGTTGATTTTCCTCCTGTGTTAATCATTTTTTGTATAACTTAATATTATAGTTCCATTTAAACTAAATTCTAAGTAAAGTAGAACCAAGAGTTTATTATAATGTATCGGCAATCATTTTTATGTAGTGAACTTACTCAGTAAAAGAAGGTAAATCATAGATAGATATCGAGAAGTTTTTCATTGTCATTGATTGTACGACGTATATAGAACATCACAATCAAAACACATTGTAAATGCGGAAGTCATTTCAAAGATATAGGGCAACGCGATATCAACAAAAAATAGATAATATTATAGAGCTATCCTATCCTATGAAGATATTGACTAGATGAAACCCGATGCATAATACGTTCTCGTATAAAACTTCATAAGCCAATATTGATCACAGTCGGTTTCGTATTCATGGTGGGTTTCCGTGAGCCAATGATCTCGCCAATTCGCGAGAGATTTATAACACACGTTACAGAGATCATACGCCCCGTGACTCAATGGTGTTTTTTAAAAATTAGAGCTTCGCAATAATCAAATTATATTGTTTTAATTGGGTACTTTGACTGCCGTGCTAAATTTAAAACCCTGCAAATTCGAATTGTAAAGTTGTATGCTATAATGATGACAGATTATTTTCGGTTAGGTAGCACGATGTGACAGATTTTATCATCTCTGCTTTCAGTGCCCTACCATAATCAATCAAATTCACGTTTCGGATTTTTTAGTGTAAAGGTTGGTTGAATCTTGAATGCGAAAGTGTCACCGCTCGAGTGTGAAATTGTCTCCGCCATCGCAACCAATCAAATCAGAGGGATGTGTTATCTGGCCGGAAGCGCATGCAGCGCTAGGCGAAAATTTGCATACAAAAATGTCAAAATAAGATTTAAAGGATACCACCCCATGATTTACGTATTAATTCTAAATGCGAGTCCATGTCTGAATCAAATTCTGTAATATGAACGATTTATGTAAAAATATGATAAAAGAAATGAGAAAAGGTTTATCTGGAGATAGTTTAATTCGACTTGGAGTGAGATTTGTTTCACTTTGGAGCGCGGCTGAATACAAGAGAAAGATATTTTCATTTCAATGAAATGTTTTAGAGAATTTTGAGATAAAACCATGATCCCGAATGAATTCGATAATAGCGTATCGTAGAAGTAGAAGTAGACGGTAGTTGGAAGTTGGCGCACAGATCCGTGGGACATGGACACACTGGGACATGTACCGTTACTGTTAGGTCGTACTTCAAGGAATATGCTGTACTTTCCCCCACGCCACAGTCTGGGGATGGACAACTCTGACTACTTTGTCGTTTAAAAATGTATGTACTCTATTCCACAATCACGCGCACAGTCGTGGAATTGACACCATTTTACCTTTTTTAGATGTACTTCAAGGATAGCTGTAATTTACTTCAAAAAAACCTTCAAGATTTGGCAAGACAAACTGGACTTACGTTATGTTAGTCATTCAGGAATATGCTGTCCTATTCAACACACACACCGGCACAGGTGTGGACATGGACACACTCATGTACGTTAGGTTAGGTCGTACTTCAAGAATGCCTGACTTACTTTCAACACACACACGCACAGGTCGTGCATGGACAAACTGCAGTATTATGTTAGAGATTCAGAAAGCTTTACTCATTACCACAACACCGCCCAAGGTCCGTGGGGTCATGGCAAACGGACATCCGTTACTGTTAGTTCGTTATTCAAGAAATGCTTTTACTTCTTCACACAACAAGCCCATCCCTGCATGGACAAACAATGTAGTTACTGCTTTATCAAGGAACTTGTCCTAAAACAACCCGCCACAGATCCGGGAAAAACTCAATGTGTTTACTAGGTCGTATTCAAGGAAATATTTTTCATTCAAACCCCATGGCCAAAATCTGGAAAACACTGGACAGTACCTACTGTTAGGTCGTACTTAAGAAATTTGTATTACTTTACAAAGTTTTTGTATACACACTCATCGCATGAGAATTTTCACCCATTTTTACCATTTTTTTTAATGTACCGAACTACATGAAATTTAAATTCATAAATATAACTTTTTTAGATTTGTAAAAGGGGTTGGGTTGGGAATAATTTTGTGGAATAGCCCTATCATCATTGACAACAATAGTAATTAAAAAGCTTCAAACAAAACTATCTCATGAAAACAATCCAGTCAATTTGAATCCAAGTGAAAAACTTTCAAATATTAGTTTTGACAGAACTGATGATAAAAGAAACATTTTTTTCAATTGCAAACCATATTTTGCAAAAAGGAAAAAAACTGAACGTACTCAAACTTAACGTATTGTACTAAAAATTATATACTTCAAAGTTTTGTATACACATAAATACGCTCTTATTGAAACGGTTTCAACAATATTCTTGTAACATCCAAGTAGTTGTTGAATCTTGCGCGTGTTATACGCACAAAGCTGAATACCGAGTGGCTCTCATAGATGTGCTTGTAACTTTTATCCAGGACGATCAATCTCGCTGAGCGATGTTCACAAATGTGCTTGTCTCGTACATATTTTGTACCCATTGTTTAATGCATCATCCATTTGAGCGGTTATTGCGGTCTTTATAATTAATCTGAACCTCAGTCTTGTGTATGGTATTATGTCGACCTGACGAGCTACGCAAGAGAATGACATACCCAACTGATTGGCTCGGTATGATATGATATTCCCGTGTCGTCATTGATTGAGGCTTGCGTTCTAGCAACACTCCGCTGTTGAATTCTTTGTTGATTGTGTAATGAGCCACGGGCAGGGACTGTTATTCAAATCGAAACAAAGCCGGCTTGTTTCAATGCGCAAACACTAGAGCGCGTACGTGTCAGTATGATTGCCTGTGATGTTTAAAGGTGAGACAAACATTTTGCCAATAAGTGATAAATAGAAAACAAATATTGACTATGAATAATGAAGTGGTCTGCGTTGGCGTGGCTGTCCGAGCCGGAGTGATTCAATTGGTCCGGTCACGGCGAGTCGGTTGTTCAGCTGACAAGTGACGTCACCATGTGACAGCGACTGTGATGGGGACACCTGTTGAAAACTGTCAAAGGAAATTGGGCGAAGAGAGTCCTTGCTATTTCACGATTGTTCTATACAGTTCGTGTGATGGGCTATCACTCGATTCTAAAATCCAGGATGCCGATATTCGGGATTTAGAGCATACACCATACTAGTTAACATTGTCCACAGACCTGCAGATCAAAACAATTTTGTATGATAATTATTTATTATATGAAATAAGTTGATTGTTTATCAAGATTTAGAAACATTATTTACTCACAGTCATCGAAGCGTTTGGAGTGAGTGCTTTTTTCGTGCTCGTGAACGTTTGACTTTTTTACGTTTTTAACTAAGCTGTCTGTTAAAAAAGCACAATATTAAAATGTTGTCAAAACATTATGAATATAAATAACGCAAGATTTTAAAATCATAAAGTAAATGGCCTTCTTTACAACTATCTCGGGACCTTGTTTAATCCTTTAACCCTCCGTTTAAATGTTCTATCTCGTACATATAACTTCCTATTACATCGTTGAAACAACACTTCTCCAAATTAACTCAAACCAACCGCTAGAATTTCCACTCGCTTACCATAGTAAGTAATTGTGAATGATGTAACGACAGTTAGCAGTGGAATCTGACAAACTATTGCAACTAGTGATGCTGTTGGGTTATGCTGGTCACGTATCCGTATCCGTGACAGTATACGGTAACCGATGTTGTCGATTAATTGCGTTATGGCACAAACATCAAAGTTATACTCCGTTTACTCTAATTTCAAAATTGGTAATTGCTTATTCATGCCTTTACTTCAGTCAAAGTGATTTCAGGATACAACAGCTAGTAGAGTTAGGTATACCATCATGCATTTTAATCATATCCTCTTTACTACGAAATGTATGCTTCTTAAGAGGAGTTGCTGAGGCTAGCGCGATATAGAAGTGAACGCTCTCAGGTTTCAGGTGATTGCTGCTGAGTTGTTACTTATATCATCATCATAAGAGTACGCAGGAGAATAGAAAACGAACCTTTCTATTGATATCCACTCTCGGTTTGCAAAGAATTAGCATTGAATAACCATTGTGTGACACAACTCCATGAACTTAAAAACATTGAATACTGAAACAAGAGTTGCAATTCGAAAAAATTCCATTAAATAAATAGGAAACATATATAGGATAGGTGATAATTTATAAGCCGTTTAACTGCAAAATTAACCTGCTCTTTGCAAGTTAGTTTTAAATTTGGTGCCCAATACGATTTTTTTTTAATGTAGGCAGTTGGAACAAATCAACGAAGTTCACAAAAATATCACAGTTTTTTTTTTTTAATTTGAAATATATTACTCAATTAAGAGGAGGCAGGCATGCTCATTGTACAGTGTACACGCATTCAAATTTCTTAGACAATTTTAGTCGCATCTATTTGTAATTTTACATAATTGTGTTTAAATGAATTATGAAGGCATCTATCATAGCACTTTTCCATGAATTTATTATGGAAAATAAACTGTAAATAAATTCAATTTTCTAGATAAAGAATCTTATCAAAATGGTCAAAAACACCCAAATAACTACAGATTTTCTGATTGATCTATGATAATGATTGAATTGAAACTGAGTGATAGGAGAGTACAGAGATCCTTCATTATCAATTATGTCAAGTTGTATTCAGATGTAATGATTTATGGCTGCAGGACAAGGAACGCGCCGAATCAAATCACGCTTGCTTCCTCTTAGGAAATGTGCGTACTGTATCCCAGTAGATTGATTTTGTATTAACGTCCACGTGAAACTCAATGGACCGTCATCTAGGATCCGGATTATTAGTACTTGCACTAGGTGCCGGCTTTGTAGGGGAAGCTCACAGCCGTTGAGTCCCCACAAGAAGACGCGACAAATAGGTACCTAATGGATGAATGGAAATGGTAGAAGTTTAAGGTATAGACCGATAATATGATCAACAACACACAGATTCAAGGAGTCTTGTGGCAACAAATTAGCCACCCCCAGTCAGTCTCACTGTAGTCAAGACCAATTCCAGGGGCCCAGGGCTGTCAATGCAAATAATACTTTAAATCCAAACTCTTTTAGAGTAGTATGGTGTTGTTTTTCATCCACTAGTAAATATCATCCCATAACCATAGAGTAACGATGTGAACAGGTCTACTCGTAATTGGAAGCTGACAAGATGTCTCTTGGGGACTAAAAACCAATAATGCGCCCAACGTACACAGAATGCAAACCATGTGCAAATTGCCAATTTGAAAACACACTTTTGTATCGCAGAGGTTTTAATCTGTTACGACTGAAACGAACAGTAAGTTTATACGGGAGGATGAAAGTATGGGAAATAGGTCGTAATTTTGTGGTCACTCAAACTATTTTGAGAGTCCCCATCATGAGCATTTTGATGTACGTTTGAGTTGGTATGAATTGTCTGCATTTTGTTGATTTTTTAGAATTTTTTATGATTATAGACCCATGAAAAAACAAAGCGAGAGATGTAAGTGTACGTATGTGTGGCGGGGGGGGGGGGGGTGAGGATATGAAGGTTTGGGGGGTTGAACTTCTTGGACTGAAAAAGCGTGACTTCTCATTTACATGAAATTTCAATGTGACAGATGGCAGCACCTTTTATTTATTTTCCATCTGACGTTACTTTTGCTGGCTTTCCATAAAGGCCTAGCATTTCATCGCAACTTTTTCCCCGGTTGCGCTTTGATTAAAAACAGTCAAGGCGAAGAAAAATGTCACCTTCTCATTTATTTTCACTCTGGTTTGAGAATGAATTAAGGGCACACGACACAGGCGAACTTTTGTGTCATCTCATTCGCTGGCAGGAATCCTATCCGTACACAATCCGTAGCGCCCTCGCTCGAGCAACGAGCTCTGTATGAACTGACCACATTAAGTTTTTATTACTGCTTGTTCGTCGGTCTTGAATGTGGGGGTTCCGTGGACCTGGTTGCCGCGGTTCCTGTAACCGTATACTCGTATGAAAGTGCTGCAACTCATAGACTTAACAAAAAACTCTAGTTCGAATATAATGATATCATCTTTGGATGGAATGGAACACGTATTTGATATCACAAACCCTATAGCACCCTACGTTAAACTTCTTAGTTGTATGTGGAAGGAAATCACAGAAATGTTTTGTACTGGGCATTCCATTATATTATGTTTTTCTTTAACCCGTTCATCTTGGAGTTTTGGTCACAATGTTCAAGAAAGTATCCACGTGCATGTTTATGTGTGGCAGTTGCTGTGTTCTGCAGACCTAGTTAGTCTACACCCTAGTAAGCAAGCAACACAAGAAAACATATTATACTATATCAACTTAATATTGCACATTGTCCATGGTTATTAAGTATTTTGTCTCTACGATAATGCATGGGTCCAATTTTCCCTCAGTTCAACATCTGTCAGTTCCTATATACAAACGTACATTTTTATGCAGATTAACTTTTCAGCATAATTATTATAATATTGTGAAGTTGGGGATACTTGAGTATAGGCTCACCTGGTTATAGATTCGCTATTGAAGAATCCTACTCGCAAATAAACGTGTGACTGTGTTCCGAGGTCTCGTCCATGAAATGTAGTCGTGACAATACCCTCAACATTTCATTCACTCCCCTCTCTCTCCAACTGCCTCCTAAAATGCAAGAAGTTTTACCACTCGTGATAAATTTTTGATCCGAATCCATGGTGCGGTGAGGGTGGCAGCAGGGTTGTTAACAGTCGTAGACACATGGCAGATGCGACCTTTCTTTTGTTCTGGCCGCGATGGGCGGGGGTCGGTGTGATTTGCTCACTTGCGAGTTGCGACTGGCGAGGGGCGAGGGGTGAGGGAGAGGTAAAGTACGCGCATCCCCAACTGAAAACATTTCAACTAAGTGTGCATGTTTTCTCGCGAGGATTAGTGATTAAACATGAATTTTCAATTAACCGAACAATTTTAATTGCTGTACGTGATAAAACAACACTTCGAAGTGATTGTGGCCAGTTTAACTACTACCATGTTTATCGTATATTCAATTAACAGTATTGACTTGCATAGAGCAGCTATTTGAAAAAAAATCTATTGATTTTAGAAGGTGGCACTGAGAACAGTCGTAATTTAAAATGTGGGAGTGGAACTACGTATGTAACTAATGCGTTTGCATTATACGAATAATGCTTCTTTCCCATAAGATTATTCTTATATGAAGAACGTGACACTGTTGTGTTTACTAAGATGGAACAAATGGTTATAACATTGTAATGGAAGAATTATAAAGCACTTAAAAGACTTGTAATAAGTAAACACGTCATATTGCGGGCATTTTAATGCCGCTTAACCGTTGTAATGTCAAAACTCTACTACGAGTAATACTTAAGAAGTTATGAATAGTGATTAGTGAAGTTGTGTCCAATTGTGTCCATGGTATCCGTTCATTCTCGTCCATCTTTGCGACAAGAACTTGCCGTGCCATAACTTCCCTTACGACGTCGCCGATATTCGTCGGAAACAGGTGAACACCTTGTTAGCCGAACGGACGCAATTCACATAGAAAACATAACGCCATATTGGCAATCGATCACCTCTCAGCCGTGAACGTATTCACACGTCGCAACATAACGACGCTAAGGCGAGTGAATCCCTCGTACGTCCGCGTCAGCAGCGCATGACTATCGGCGGCCGGGTGTCTGATTGTTAGCTCCAACACAATGAGAAGAATCCGCCGGCATCGGCATGCCCTCGTTCTCTGACGATGATAAGCTACTGCCCCGGCAAGAGTAATCCATCATCACCTGTCGAGACCTGGCTGTTGCAGACGGGTTTCATACCTTCACGTGCAATCTACTTCGACGTCATTGGAACTGCACCGTGGTTATTTTTCCTCGTTGCATAATTTCCCTCCCCCTTTTCATTTTACTCGACATTCTTCATTCTCCTCGTACTACGCCGGTGTTATCTGGTCTTTAGGCAGCTTCGTTAAAACAGACATTACTCATCGACGTCTCACAACCCCTCGGCATTCTACATCTACTTTCCACACACGTGCGGTTCTTACGGGGACATGCCACAAACTTGTAATATAGAGATCTTCTTGGCCAACCGCACTCCACGAAAATTGATTTTCAGACTGACAAGGCCCGGAATGCGGAACAAAATTCATACACTGCCTTGATATGCGATTAAAATGATTTGCTTTTTAAAATTGCTATTTCTTTGTAAGCGATACTCATCTTGGATTATGAGTACGATGTGCTGCTGTTAGATCAAAGTGGCTCGTCAAAATAATGCGAAACTGTTTGAGAGGTGAGTTCGATTCTTGTCTCCAAATTCTGACAAAAGGTTTCTCCCTACATCGTTTTGCTTGTTTTTAATATAATGTGTTTGCAAGTCCAGAGTTTTGAGTTCGAGTTGAGTTCGAGTCCGAAATGTCTCGATTATCAAGTCCAATTCGAGTCGGAGTACTTCGCTTTCTTATTTACTAAAACACTCGATGACTATACTTACAATATGCACAATATTAATTGGATGAGCGTAGCGAGCGAAGCGAGTGAAGCGAAGACTTCAATTTCACTGACCCCCAAAAAATTTAGCTCGGGTGTTTTTTTTTTGTTTTTTTTTTTTTGTTTTTTTTTTTTTTTTTTTTTTTGTCTGTTTGTTAACTCTCTACCAGGCAAACGGCATATCCGATCTTGATGAAAATTTGACAGGACCTTCGAAATCTCTGAACTTAGAGGTGTATTGTTTTTGGGTACAATCGAAGAAATATTTCTCATGAATATCGTACTTTTACGATTTTTTTCGATTTTTAGTGCGATATTTTCGTGCCATTTGGGCCAATTCTGACCAAACGGGTGGAGCTACAACTTTCATATTATACATGGACATTAAGGTTATGGTGATTGAGTACATTTTGAAAGAAAAAGTTGAAAAAGTTAGCCAGAATCTATAGAAATAAAGCTTTTAATATAAGATTTTTTGTTTTTGTATCGATATTTTCGTGCCATTTGGGCCATTTCTGACCAAACGGGTGGGGCTTCAACGTTCATATTATACATGGACATTAAGGTTATGGTGATGTAGTACCTTTTGAAAGAAAAAGTTGAAAAAATTAGCCAGAATCCATAGAAATAAAGCTTTTAATGTAAGTTTTTTACGGTAAATAATACTAATTGACAAGAAAACAAAAGAAACTTGACATCATTCACCTACAATGCGTAGGCAGCAAACAAAGCACTTGCAAAAGTAAAGATATCCCACGCAAACTAAAAACTTTAAAAAGCTCATCCATCAACGCGGCGGGACTTTAGCGTTTTCCTAGTTTTATTAATTTGTGTAAGTCTTTATGTAGGCTCCAAAAGTTACAACTGAGTAGAATCTAATTGATTTAAAAAGTTGTCGATATCTAGACAATTTAAAGATCGAGTATAAAATTTAATTAGAGCTAGGCTATGACATATTCAAGTATTGATATCGCATGAAAATGTTGATATAAATAATGCGAAATATACATATATATATAAATCTACAATAAATCTGGACGAATTTGTTAGGCTACCCGGCACCTCCACCAAAATCATTGTTTCGATTTGCAAATACTTGTGTACTCGAAATCTAGAGTACTCGCACACCTCTAGTTTGTAATGAAATGTTACTAGTCTTGTTCACTACAAGTACGATATTATTAAGACCCTATAACTTCACCTAACACATTGCAATTTCAAAGTGGCATGCTGGATGATACACATTGATACAGGGAGGTGAACAATAACAAAATATAAAACATATAAATACAACAATACATAATTTTTATAAATATGGAGAAGCATATTATGTAAGCAGGTAATAAATGACATTTATAGAATAGATCAGATTGAGGAAACTATAATTGCGGTCGATTGCAGTCCAATCCCATATTGATTATGTAATGAATGAAATTCTGAAAAAATCTCTATCTAAATTTGGTAAACTGCATGAGTGCTATAAGTAGGCATAGCTTATGAGTGTTTCGTCCTATATCTGCCAGCGACCACGGGCCCTAACACTTATATACTCACCCAAATAGTGGCACTCTTAGATATAAACTATTTATAAAGCCTCCTCTAAAACGTGTATTGCTCATCAACATGAAGTAAATGAAGATATCAAAGTTATTTGATACCTTCATCTTTTTAGATGACTTATGATAACCTATTTGACCGTTGGTGCAATCCCACTTGATAGACGTTATAAATCTAAATTATTCATATAAAAGCATTTCAGATATTGGCGACCGACAGTGAAATTTACGTATTTGCACGTAATAAAAATAACGTTCCATCGTTAGGATTTAGTAGCTGCAGTTATGAAAGCATCATTCGTTTATAGCTTCATAATATCCATATAGAACGGTAACGGCTTCGTGCTTGGATTTCATATTGAAATGCGATATTCCAACTACTAATTTGCTCCACTTTACTCGGGAACTTTATCGCAATGGTTTATTTTTAAGAAGTGACTCAACGTAACAAGAATTTTATCAGTTAATTGCATTTTAGATCAAATTCTAACCTGACTTACTGATGTCAGTTTGAAGGATGAAGTTTATGCCGCCATTTGTCAATGGGGCATATTCAGGATACATTTTTGCTGTGGTATGGTAGACGTAACCAGTATCAAGATTCAATTAAGTTTTAATATAGTACAAATATGGTAAATATAAATATTGTTTCAAAATCTTGTATTGGAAATATCTAACCAGAATAATATTACTATTTCTATGTAAAACAGTATTGATTTTGTTAATTGCAAGTATGTTTTATATATTCCCGCATTTCAAATGCAAGAATCTATTTTACCCTATCTAGTATTTTATTGTGCAACTCTCGACTGTTTCCTTTACGTTTCTCCTGATCGAGTCGTGAGTCTAGACCTTGGGATTCCAAAGTACTAAGTGATAATTTCGTAAACATATTTTAATTTTTGAATAATCAGACAATGAGCAACAAACAATGAGCATAATTCTATTAATCACAAATTAATAATTAGTACTAAAAGTATTGTTTTTATTATTGTATGGCATTATTTAGCACAGGTAGCAACTTCAGTATCATCGTCATCCAAATCACATCCACATCGGCGCAATGCGATTGGAATATAATATCGTTTGTGGTTTATTTCTTGTACAAAGTTGAATCCAGGTTTTTGAGAATGTTTGACCTGCGGTGTTCAGATGGTACTCTAAGCAAACTCGTTGCGAGAGAATCCTAGTTAGTGATGAGGGCGAGTGTTTCTGTAAATTGAGTTGGAGAAAGTATTTAAGCAGTGTGAGTGGGAAGTTGTAAATGAATACGGAGTATCCCCAGTAAGTCAAGTGCATTGTGCTAGAAGGACGTATACGGGGCGCCTGTGTGAGGTAGGGGTTTCAATTTTCAATAACGCGTTATAAGTTGAAGAACTTGGCGATAAAATTGGTAGATGATGTGTGTGGTAGTATCATACAGTAAGCCATGAGAAGAAATGTGTTAGTAATATTGGAAACAGCTATGAAGTGGAACAATGACGCTCGCTACTATCCTGTACTCATCTTGATATCGTGGGTTGGATCGGTGCCACCGGTTTCGCTGATTTAGTGATTGACCACCACCCAACCTAATTCCCAGCCCTAATTATTACCCTATAGTTATTCTACAGGGGTTGGGTTAATGGAAGCCCAATAGAGTCATTCCAACTCTTTATTGGATATGGAGAGTGGCAGTTAATTAAAAAATAATGAAATGCGTGTCAGAGGGAATGTGTGGTCGTCCTACAGTATAAGCAGAGTAGAGTACTTTGGACCGGGCAGCTAGGTTTGCTAGGCTGGCCGGCGGGCGCACGGGGTTCGTTTCGATTCGCGGCGTGTCTGTTTGTCGAACGTGCCTCTCCACTGACAGCCACGTGAAATAGAATCCTCCTCCGCTCACTCACAACATGGCGATTCTCGTCCTGCCCCGGCAGCGAGCATGGAATTGTTTTCGTTAATAACAAACAGGAACATGGCTATGAATTTTTCAAAGTTTCTTATGCCATCGTATATAAAGACAGCCAAGAGTATAGTCCAACTTTGAAATTCAAATTATTCGTTTTCACTCGAGATGGTTTGTTTGTATTTGCGTCGAGGCGAAATAATATTTGGCCAAGTTGAGCTCCAATGGTGTTTGCGTCTATGTAAGTTGAAAGCTCTTCGCAACAAAAATAGTTTTCTTATTTTGCATGATCCTCTTATGGTTTAAGTATTTCTTCTCTTCCTGTGAGTTTTATGAACTCCGAAGAGTTACATTACCGAGAGCTGATACGTGATTTATGAGGGGAGTGATAGAGTATATGTTCCTATTGTATTTCGAGTTCTGTGATATATTTTAGGGAATAGATAGTTTGAGAATATTTCATGGGTGTTCTCTCCGCGCATTTGCGGTTTCCAAGTCTTATTATGCATGGTTTCCTTATAAGACACGGAATGAGTTTTAGCTCGTGAGACTGTGAAATCGGATATCATCCTTGTATTACGGCACGGGACCGAACAGCGCTCCCAAACTTTCGTAATATCATTTCGAAAGGTTTAGAGGAAGTGTCTCGGAAAATTCTCGAGCATCTCCCCCCCCCCCCCCCCGTGGATCCTGTGGGACTGAGCGTTGCACCTGGACGGTACCACGAACTTCAAAATACAACACTACCAATGTGAAACTACCGAGGAGCCAAGACTAATAATATTTTCTGAAGTTCTTAAAACCGTTAGCTTATGACTGGGTAATAAACGTAGGCATATGCAATCAATCAATATTTTTGAGGAATATTTAAGTCGTTAAGAGTCAACATCGAATTGATTTGTTTTGTACTCTGTGTAAACTTTTCAGAAGCTTTTATTTATTTAAGGACAAAATGATGTAGAGTGGATGGAAGGGTCCGAATTCTTTATTTTTCCCCATATCAAACCTTTAGAAACGAGTTGCAAATAACTTCTAAAATAAACTTATGTTAATCATTCTCTCCCTCCACCGATATGCAAGATTGAGGATCAGGACATACATTTTGTCTATGATAAGTTCTTGAATGTACTTCTAACTGAAAAATACGTTTCATACGCAACGTTCACTAGACATCATTGCACCACTTTTTTTAATTGCGATTTATTCCGATAGTCTTACTTGCTGGTTAGCAAAAGGGAATATTCTGTAATTATAAGAGAAAAAAATAATTGTTTAATCATACTTGGAAGAGTTTGTTTTTATAATAATTATCCCAGACTGATTATTTTTTTTGGTAAATGCATATTTATTATTGATATTGTTTCAATATTTTTTAATTGGCGACGTTTGTTTTTTGAACGCTGTTTTGCAATTTTGCAATTGCGTGACGAAAACAAATACAACTACCAAAGTTTTCAATTAGGAATTTCATTTTGAGACATCACTTTATCGCGTAGCGAGATTGAGTGATAAAATGTTATCTGTGTATTGGATTTAAAAAAGTGGTAAAGTACTGTTGTTATCAGAAAGAATACTTAATTAATACTCATTAGCCAAATCATACTGTATCACCGAACTGACAACGATATTCAACTTAATACATTTTATGCAGTCATAAGTTAAGACCAAAATCGGAAATTTTGAGCGGTTTTTATTTTCTTCTTAATGATATGAAATCGACCTCCATCAAATCACCAGCACAAAATGTGAGCATGCCAAGTCAGACCACCATGAGTGTTTGCACACATTTATCAGCTTTTCTTATATTCTAGTCGTATACACAAAGTCAAAGTTACATTCGTGCCATTCATATATTCACGTTTATACATGTTTACATTTTACATCGTATTTATATAATTTATATTCCCACATCATCTTATTTGTATTATATTATGCTTATTTTGTTGCTGTTATTATTATATTAGCCGCCGGTATAGAATGTAATATTCCCAAGTTCTATTCCTCAAAATACCACTTTAGTCAATCTTTTTTCCCGGGTGTCGGGTCTGGTTTGCGAGTGAAGGCTGCTGTTTTATCCAACCTGCTTTACTCAATTTGTAAATGTGCGCCCTAGCATAAACAGACAACTTAAAAGGATGAGATTGAAATACATATAAAAAACTAATCGAAAAGTGACTTTTCATCTTACCTTTATATACAAAAGATGTATTGGTTTATTTTTTGTCTAGCTTAAAAGAGCGTTTGAATAAGAAAAACAGAAGTTTTATTTAAAGCGTTTTCATTAAATACCGTCTTGGCTGTGTATTTGTCTAAAATGTCGTATTATTAACTGATCTTCCTTAATTTTTAGAGTGTGCCTTCTACTTAAAAAAATCTTGATTAATAACTATTTTAGTCAGATAAGTTTACCTGTTCTATAACGGGTCAGGTCGGCCAGTGTCAGTGTAGGTGTCTAGACAGCGCATATTCTATTTTGGCAACCTTGTTGAACAAGAGTGTTATAGGCCTAGTTTAGGAACAGTATCAAAACTAAAATTCCATCGAATAGCATAATTATGTACTATTTTTTGGCCTACTTATGGTCAATCGAGCAGCATTTCGTAAATTTCGATATTTTACATGTTGTGATTACCATTTTCATTATTATTATTTTAAAACGTGCATCATAAAACTACCCCGTCATATTTACAACAATACGCAAATTGTATTTTCATCCATGTTATTAGTTTATATAGATATTGTTATGCTTGAATATTGGTTTTCAATAATGCTAAGCTTGTCTTAAAAATAGTATTACAATATTGATCACTAGAGGTATCTCAAGTTCGCAAATAACATCATCCCATATCAGCCATTAAAAAGTCATACCACAATACGAATTAAAATTGCGTATTATTCGTTCAAATTGTCAATAATGGATGTCATTTCCCCAACCTTTCTAAATCGTTTTCTATTTAATGGGTCTCACAATATATTTGTGTTGATGCTCTCAAGTCGTAGACGGAAGGTTGTAGAGAATGCGTGTTTTGAAGGCACGCAGGCGTATTGATCAAAATGTTTTACTCGAATAACACAAACATTCATAATTGGATCCAAGGGAGTTCGTAAACCCCTTGGTGTAATTGGATTTGCGCGGCAAAAAGTAGAATATTCGTGTTTGAGCATTAAGTCTATTTGGTAGGTTCCGTGGGCCCAGATCGAGACCACGCAAGATTGTTTTCGTTCCAAGTTCAAAGCAGTTACTCGTCACGTTCTCATTTACAGCTGGCATTTTCAGTTTTGGTACATTTTATTTGAAAAGTACAGAACATTGAGAATGTTAGTTTCGTCGTTATTTAGTTTTCGAGTGGTTTGGAATCTGGGTACGTTTCAGGATCAGGCAGTGTAACAAATAAAAGTACATTTCGAAGTTTATCTGTATTGGAACAGTTTGAAAGTTTTCTGATGTAATGCAATTCGAAATCGGAAAGCTCGCGTAAGCTGCTTTCTGAAAATGTGAAGTGAACGATACTTCTAAACAGCCCAGTCATGAAATCGTACGACTGCGTCGTCTTTAAAAACAAACAACGCTTTCTCATCCAAGTACGCTTCCGTTCAAAGCTGGAATGCATGTTGAGTACAATAACTGGTGGTAAAATATTACAATTTTGTATTATGCGGTGTTCGACTTTAATTAATCTTAATGCAATCAATAAGTTATCGAAAAGCAATACTATTTATATTTTATCAGTCGTAACATTTTTAACAGTTTATCTTCGATATGGATGCTACGTATAAGTAGAGGGTTGATAGTCTATAAGAAGATAAACTTTTTTTTAGCGTTTTCATGAGTTCGATAGATTGAACCGATAATTTTAAAAAATATATATTTAAGATTGTTCGAATCCCGATTTCAGAACCGTAAACGTCGGGTCGATATGACACACTCTAATATATGAAACCTTAATTGGAAGCCAAGTAATTTCTGATGCGATATAGAAACAACCTACATAACAATAATAATAACAATAACCCAACACTAATGGCATAACAATATATGATTTTTTTATGCAATGTGTTCGTCTGCTGTTAGTTTTATGATTGAAAAGTACGAATTCAAAAATGTCGACAAATTGCACGTGTATTGCCTCAACCCGACATTGCGATTTATTTTTTTGAAAAAAATTGTTTCAATTTGTGTATGTCTAGCCCGTACAAACAATGGCGATGCCTCGAGCAGTCGGCTAAACAGAGAGACGTAACCAGACGAGACGTAGCAAGTTGTGTTCAGAACGTGGACCCGGCACCTCCACCAAACACCATCGTGTATTAACGAATGATGTAACACATTCTGGAGCCAGAGATGTCGTCTCGTTACGCTAGTGATAACTCAGACGAGACGTAGCAAGTTGTGTTCAGAACATGGACCCGGCACCTCCACCAAACACCATCACTTATACTCGCTCGGTCGTTTCACGTTTCATGTCATGGTTTGGGAATTCAAAGTAAATAACATCGCTAGTTGAATTGATCGTCGATTAATTAGTTTTGAGAAACTTTTGTTAGTATCTGTCAATGCTCAAAACAAGGAGCAACGAAACACGTGATACTATGTATAAAAATGTCCTCCACGAAAAATCTATTGACCTTCTTGCATCTGAGTTGAATAAATATATTGAGTTGGTAATTAATATAAATAAAATAGTTTATGTAGTAATAATGATTAATGTGTCCACGTTGTCTTTTAAGGGATCTCATTTACATTGCATTAAACAACAGGTTGGTCAAGAAATTGTAATTTTAAAATGGATGTGTTTATAAGACGGATGCAAAATTTCTACGCTTATAAGAGGGTCAATTGTATTGTATGATTCTCGAAGTCATTATATTAATATCACCAACGTCTCTCTCTAGAGAAAATAATCGTAAAAACTACTTAGTTGTAATCCCAATATGTACACTATTATTGACTGTATTTACTTAATTAAACACAATGAATACAGCACGCTGAAAGCTGTGTGGTTATCATTTTCGAAGTTAGTCAAGCGGGTACCACAACACGCGTTATTTAAATAGATCGTTTGCTACCTCAATATTTATTCGTGTGTCGACAGCGCAAATCAGTTTTGCCAGTATTGAATCATCGTGTTTCTGTATTGAGATTTGGGGAAACAACATCGGTGGTTAGATGTATTTTCATTATTGATACTGCGCCATTCGTGCATGGCAATCTAGGTTCCAATTGTTGATTTTTGTTTCGACCCCGTTTAGCCATATCTCAAATCCAGAGGAAGCGATTCTAGGGCTAGGCTACCATTTACTTTACGAGCTCTGAGTTCTCATTTTATGATTTTGATGGGAGGTTTATAGGTATCACATGCGAACGTGGGAGGTAACATTGCTTCGCGGACGACACGACTTTCATGATGTGTGTTTCAACCTTTTCGAAATCGTCTGAATGTAGCAACAAAACACAGTAATAGATCAATAAATAGATGAAGGATTCTCCACCATAAAAAAGCGGAAAAGTCATATCGAGGAAATATGGAGGTAGTCCTGGAGGTGTCAGCATTACATCATAGTCGTGCGATAAATATTAGAGAAGACGTCTCTAGCAGAAGAAGTTCCTGTGGTCTAGTGAACCCCAACGCATCAATCCAGAGTACGAACAGCTTGGAGGGGGGATATCCTCATATATTGAACTGTCGGACAAACTTGACACGGAACGAAGTTGTATTTACTAGGTGGATTTCATAAGGCTCCTTCGTCTACACTCGTAGCCTGATGGTGCTTCTGTGGCTGACTTGTCAATCAACCTTAGGTCTTGTATCTCGCTTGAGGTATCGCACACCATCATATTCGTCTAGTGTGTTCACACACCCAAGGCTTGTATCTCGCTTGAGGTATCGCACACCATCATATTCGTCTAGTGTGTTAACACACACCCTAGGCTTGTATCTCGCTTGAGGTATCGTACAGCATCATATTCGTCTAGTGTGTTCACACACACCCAAGGCTTGTATCTCGCTTGAGGTATCGTACAGCATCATATTCGTCTAGTGTGTTAACACACACCCAAGGCTTGTATCTCGCTTGAGGTATCGCACAGCATCATATTCGTCTAGTGTGTTCACACACACCCAAGGCTTGTATCTCGCTTGAGGTATCGCACACCATCATATTCGTCTAGTGTGTTAACACACACCCAAGGCTTGTATCTCGCTTGAGGTATCGCACACCATCATATTCGTCTAGTGTGTTCACACACCCAAGGCTTCGCCAGCGATAACGAAGCGACGAAGAATTCTAAATGGCTCACACGATACGTGTCGTGTTGTGCATTTTATATTCTTGCTACATTCAACTATCACCTTACATAATTGAATCTAGCTGGAACCTACTCATAGAACGTACTTACTCTAGTTTGTATTGTAGTTTAAATTACATTTGTCTAGCTCATAGTCATTGCTCTCTCAGTTTCAAAGCAGAAAATGTACATTGAAACTGTTAATTACGTACCCAGGTTATAGTGCTCTTACTTTTAACACGACCGAAGTACACTTTACCTTTAGAAAGATAATAACGAAGTGAGGTAAATTTTAAGTTTCAAATGGCTAAATACGTCTTTATTAAATTACTTTTCTAGATTTTTTTCCACAATTGCGTGTGTGTTTAGAATGGCAGAGGCCAAGGGCCTAGGAGTTCGGGCGACAATCAGGTAAAGTGTTCTGAAAGTGTTGAGAGCAAAGTCACCACTGCGCAATCGACTGTCTACCTTAAAGAGAATAATGGTAGACACAACGGGAAACGTGTGTCTGTGTATGTGTGATCCAAATCAAACCGACCAATCCTTGTCCTGAATATTATTCCACGTCACTCCTGCAACCCTCTCTCATTCTCCAGGAAGGCTGGATGGTCATCATGCGACGACAGATGAGCAACGAGAAACTATTTGTTAGGTTGCCGGGAGTGGCGATGCCGCGAGAGTTTGATGGGACTACGTGCTCGGGTTGGCAGAACCGCGTCGAACAATTTGTTGTCGAGTATGTTGATCGTAAAGAGGGCGGCATGGTGAGAGGTGGGGGGGGGGGGGGAGGCTCACCATCAACAAACTTCAGTGTTTCCTGTCCAAGGCATTGCTTGACACTCGGTGCACGCACATTGTTCTCAAAGTTTTCCTAAGTCGATAATACCTCGGACAAAGTTATTCCCTGCGTGAAAATTACTTATCAACAATACAAATTTGCGCTCTAATTATCATAAAATATGACAGCTTAATGTCAGTACTATTGTTATTTCAACTTTCTTTACAATAAAATGTAAATTAAGGAATCTTAACATGAATATAATTCATTTTTTTAACGGCAATACTATTCATTTATCAAAATGGATATGCAAAGGAGGACAACTAAATAAAATTTAGTATATGCATTGATTTTATTTTACATTGGTTTTGTGTGCGAGATCATTTGAATTGTTGCAAACTTTATTGTTAAAATTATTCAAAATCTCGTTAATTTTAACCTGTTTTTTGCTTATTTGTCACAATTTTTTAATTTACATTCCAGTGATCCCTAAAATTTACCGTTTTAGATCGATATTAAAACAAAATAATACAAATTAATGCATTTGAAAACTTTTCAAGTAGCTTTCATTCAAATTAGAGTTACAATTTGAAATAGGTACGTTTTGCTCAATGAGTTATCGATTTTAGCCAATTGTTTTCATACCACCAACATTGTTTTCGTAAAACGTCATACATATTTACGATTTCCATCAGTTATATAAACAATGAACATTCCATGCCAGTTACACATTTTGATAACACTGTTGTTTTCTGGCATTTTCTACCCTTAAGCGATTTTAAATTAGAACATAACAAAATATAATAACATATCGCATGGATTCAATATTTCATCTTTCTTTTGTAATAAAATACAGCAAGAAAGTTGGTTTTCCAATTAGGCGTATCTTTCTACTTTTTTTTATGAACATCCAATATTTTTGGGGTACAAAAATACAAGTCGATAGAAACGCAGTTGAATCTATAACGATAGTCCTTTATTTTCAAACTGTAGTCGTCCTAAAACACTCGTGCAATAACTGAACCCTTAAAATTGTGCTTACTGATAAAATACATGTTAAACAAACCAAACAACATTCATAATTCATACATTTACTGTGTAGATTATTCATGGGTTTGGACAATCTAAAATATTAAAAAATATTGAAGGTGAAATTTAAATGTGAAGAAAATTCATTTGAGACAATTTTAGTTCCCAAAATCTGTTTTCATAAAATACATATTTTTCACTGAAAATCAGTTATGTAACTGAGGAGTACACTCTTTACACGATTTGTTTTACAGGTATTACACCAAAAGTCACGTCCATGGTTTGCTAGTATTAGTAATCGTAAATAAATAAAGTACTTATTTACTGGATATGCTTATTTCAATCTTCTTTCTTCCTTGACATTTTATTCTTCTGAGATTTGTTAGCATGACGGAACAGGTCGGCCAGTATACAGTTATGGATTTTGCCCATACCCTCTTTGCCTACCTCGCCATTTTGCTTTGAATGAATCAATTATCATTTTCAGAAATAACCATTTATAATTTTTCTTCGAATTGCACTTCAAAAATTCATGTTTCACATAACATACTCTCTTCATAGTTTATAATTTATTAAGTTATTGTCAATTTGTTATGCAAATATCGGCCTAAATGTCCATGTCAATGTTTTATTGCTAGTCTGTGTCTGTGTTCCTTTGATGTAAAAGGCAAGATATTAGCTTAATGATTAAAATAAAGTAATACTTTACATTTATCTTTAAAAATGTATTTTGCTTTCACCACATTCAGATTCTTTTGAGATTTCTCGTTTTAATTATAACATTCTTCTAACGTGCATGCATCTCAATTGCAGTGTATAATACTCACACAGTGAAGATGTTCCATGCGACAAGTTGCGTCGTATGCATTACAACCTCGGTAATTAAACATAACTTTTGATTAAGGTAGTCTCTGTCTTCCTCTTTTATAATTTTTCCTACGCACATAGAATCATTAAAACGCGGTGACATTTTTAATAATTCTAGATCCTATTTAAATCAAGGAAGCTATAAAACCAGCGGGTGTCCTCGCAAGACAATTAAAACAATCGTTTTCGCTAACATATTCTCCCCCTTACACGACTTACATTATGACTTTAACCACTGTTCGCTTGATTAAACCAGTAATCTACCCGTGGAGAAAGGGTTGGCCGATGTAAGTCAGGACTGCCAAGTGGAACAAGTTTATGAAAACGTCTGTAATCTTATTCGCCGAGGAAAGGGTTGGGGGGATAATCTAGAAATAAGCTTTTGTTGATCTTCTCGCGGCCGCCTTGGCAGCCGAGAGCGGTGATGGCGACACAGATGAGATGACGCGCTGGAGGGAGTGCCCTAGGCAACGCGCGAGACTTATGAAAAATACGACGGGAATTTAATTACACGTCCCACTTTCTTTCTAACGGGGTTATATTTTTTAAATCCCCAAGATTTATAGGGCGAGTACTTAGCGCCCATTTATTTGTGAAGTCTTACTACGTAGATTAGTTTTTGTAGCAGCTAGGCTCCCCCGCTTAGGAGGGGGACTAATCAACTAAGGGTCGCGTTTGTGTTGCGCGCCGTGCGTAGACGCAACAGTCTGGAGGCGACCAATATCTCGGCCATAACTTCTAGAAAAGTATTTCGTTTTTATTGCGTAAACATTTAAGTGACAAATGTCTCAATTATGTGCTGTCTAGAGAGAAAAACTCGTCCTTGATCTGAACTAGGCTTTCTGTCAGAGAACGACACAGATGAGGAAGCAATGTGACTTGGGAATTGTGTGACATCTATAAACCCAAATGAATTGATTGTCTTCTGTCGACTAAGGAAAGTTATTTCGCCTCGTCGGCTAGCCATCCATCTAGACTTCCTTCCTCGACGAGCGTCGCGACGGCCCCCACTCCGCCACTGATGAGCACACTCAACTATTAGATTGACAATTGAAAGCTTATTTTTCTGAAGTTTACATTGTATTTGAAGGGACAATTTAGTCATTCGTGATTCTAAAAGTTTTACATCTGTAACTTCATGAGCAGCATAGTTTGTAATTACTTTATTTTCCATGGGGGTGGATGTTTCCCCAAAATATTTAATGTCATGTTTTAAGGGAAGATGAATTAAAATGCCATTTAGGATGTGACGAGGAGTCGACCCTCATAAAGCCCCTTGTTATGTCCCTTGTTATAATAGTGTTCAATAAAAAGTTGAGACAATAATTTTATACTTAGTACGTATGAAATGCGGTGATTCCAAAAAGTATGTTGGCAAATAATGTTGATGCATGGGCGCTTGCTAAGGTAACGAGTGAATAATTGTGTCTCAACTGCTCAATCGAACTATAAAATAAAATATTATGTCTCCTATTTCGTAAATTAATTTGTAAATAATAAGTTATGTTGTAGATGGTTTTTATTTGTCCAGCTGAACTATATAGTAAGTCTGCATTACACGGGATATGACGCCTGTCCTATGCATGCTTGACAGTTTCACTATTTGCATCTACTTTACCACCTAGGATATTTTTTGTATTATAAATATGCATTCTATTGAGTTGAATAATGTGCACTTACTATAGGTTAAATCAATTATTAGTGATTGACTTCCTAGAAATGTGGTTAATAATTATTATTCCCGACGCCTCTCCGTACAACGGATACGACCATGACAATTGAAATATCAATAACCGATCGACATGCAATTTCCTTCTCTCATACACAATGCCATGTTTGTATTACAAATAGAGGTCCACTGTTGCGATATTAATCAACAACGAAACAGAACAATCAATTAACTAAACCACTGGTATCATAGGCGTAAACCTTTAAACTAAAGCTCTAGCAAATTACAGGGCGTAAGCTATAACTCTCGGGTTCTGGAGGTGTGTATCACGGCGGGGATGGCCCTGATTAAGGAACGGATTATCTAAGGCGAAATTCAGAATAAACAGCCAACATTTGGAACGACATTGATTAACAGGCTAAGATTTCTATCCGTGTGTGCTTTATATTTTGCTCTCCGAAAGTAAAGGGCTTCGAGGGCTTAACGTGGGAATACTCTAATGGGTTTTGTAGAACGAACACCGAATCACTCATTGCAAATACTTTTTCGTTTCATATAGAAAACTTGTAAAGCTAACAATACAAATAATTGGACATTGACACTGTTATCTTTAATTTACTTAGTGTTTATGCCTCAACGACCGCCAGCTTCTAATTTTAAAATAGGAAGTCATCAATATTGTTTTTTTTTTCGATGCTGTTTTTCAAATTGATAGTTTATTTGTAGACCTTCTTGTACCACAGACTTTGTCATGATGTAGGTTATGTTGATGGTTTTCAGTCTTCGTTGAGTGTCTGATTTGTAATAAAACTGATTTGAACGGTAAATATTATGCTTAACTATAAGGTAACGACATTGTCAATGTCAAATAATTTGTATTTTTTAATATTAATATATGTATATAGTTTTATTATACTTACTTGTAATGTTAATGTTTTAAAAGATTGTTATTAAAGTACTTATTCAAACTTGAAATTACAATTAATTAAATCTTCAGTCTGTTGTGACACTCATTTTGACTAGTACACATTACTTCAAGGAATCAATGAGTCAAGCATGCATTCGCGGCAACTTCCACTAAATATCTCAAACCTGACGATGACAACCTCGCGTGTTGTAGTTATTTATTGAAAATAAATATTTGTGTCTGAGAAGATGAAGTATTAATATGCAGAGTGTGCAAACAGATAAAGGGAAGAGAAATATCAAGAATCATTTCCAAGTTTTGAAAATCTTATATTCATCTCATACAGGGATTTGATATATTTCGTTCCCTATAATATTATCCTAATATACAGAAACTATATTTCAATCTTTGTCAGTGTTAACATATTTTTGGGTTAAATCAACATGCCTCGGATTTAATTCCAATAATTTAATATTCCATATTCGTTTAATCTTTAAAAGCTAACCCAAATCATAAAATTGTTATTTTTCAAATTCAAAATACTAGTAGACTACACTTTTGGAGGATAACTACGGCCTTCTCTGTTATGTCTTTGCACGCGAAGGCACGAATGGCTTCCATGTTTCTTCGCGCTACGCGTGCACACGGGCGTGGCAGGTAGTGTGTGTCAGTGGGAGATGTAGGCAGTAGTAACAGTCTGATGAAAACGTTAATGACTAAACTGAAGTGCCACAAGAAAATGTAAACAAACTTTACGTAATTACTCTGTAGCCTAAGGCGTCCTCAAAACTGTAAACGTAAGGCTCACAAAGTAATAATCGTATTCCACCCTTAGAGTTTCTTGCTGTACTGTACAAATACATGTTTGGAATACTTTCTCGTGGCGTTATTCATTACGTTACGACGATAAATATTCAATATGGTCGAAATTATTCCATGTATAAATTGGGGCTTATGAAAAACACACGTACACAACCTCAATACTCTCTGTATCATCTTTATATGCACATTTTTTTGTATGAGCAGGTTTATTTTATTCCGTATAAAAACTATAACCCACAAGTTAAGCAACACTATATACAAACGTAATAACGCTTCCTTTAACACAGCATTATTTTCATCTTGTACATTTTTATATTTGTTTTTATCTTCTTCGCCTACCGCTATTTCTTGATCGGTTATATTTCGAGGCAAGCTTCTAACGAAACAACAATGGCTCAACCAGCCTCAATTCCCTTCTGAATATTCTATTCGCCTTTCTTTATTATTGATATAATTAGAAGACAAATATTCCGCCCCACAAGTCTGTTACTTCTCTCTTTTTTGCATAAATATCCCCCACCCCACCCCCTACCCCCCTGTCAACTTGAAACTCTCATATTTCATATAATCTGTTCTGTGTGATTTCAGTCAAGCCAGAGTACTTAAGAATCAGTCGAGACGATGGTTCCGAGCTTCAGAACTCTACTATGATTGGCCCTTACATCGAGGGTACTGGCATGACGATAAAGTGCGAGTCGGGAGGCGGAAAACCTACCCCTAGCGTATTCTGGTACAACGGCACCAACAAAATGAACGGTAAGGACAACATACATTTGTTTCGACATACTTTGTAAAAATAATATAATAATTACAAATACAGGTACTTTCTTTGATATTAATTTGGTATTTTAAAATAATAACATTATTATTCTCAGAATAATTCAAAATTTTATTAAGGCTCGGTAACACCTCGATGTTTTTTTTCTTTTATATTGTGCATGTATACAAGCGAACCTATTTTGGTCTTATTTTGCACTTTAGTGTTACTAAAATTCGATATGAAGACAAACATATTTGGTGTGTCATAAACTTTTATCATAATGTTACAGTCATACATAAAAATAAATATGTATACAGATAGGCAACTTGATACTTGTAAAGTGATAGATTAGTACACCAGCTGCTAGCAAACTACAGGCGAGTGCGAGCAAGGCTGGGGTGCGGTGTAGGGGGTGGGGGAGGGGATCTTCCGGAGAGACACTGGCTTCGAAGCCGGATGGGCTCGAGTGGCTCACTAGAGCTAGACTAGATCCGCGACGAGATTGCTTGTCGAGAATGCGCGCCCTAGGACCTCCATGGCTTATCTCGTGCACAAGGCGCGCAATTAGCTAGGGGCGGCCTCAGCTCATAATGGCGACTAATTATGCGATTACGCAACGTATTTAGACGTTCGGTACAGCTCTAGTTGAGACGCGACCGCTATTCTAGACAAATGATTTTGATTTTTGTTACCACGTCACCTGTCGCTCGTTTACTGGAAAGAGATGTTACTAAATGCTTTCGAAGTTTAGTACCCAACACTCGACTTACTTGATAGATTTACTTATTGTCAGTAAATCATTCGGTGATAAACTTAAAGTAGGGTGATACCGCAAAGTGTATTTTGCTATTGGCAATATCAATAAAACGTACAAATCCCGTTGCCTTAACTTGACGATAATATTGGTGTAGTTTGAAAGTCGCACGGATGTAAATGTCACTGGCAGTTCTCGCGAGAGCGGTGAATGCGTTCACAAGAAAGTTACTTCTTGCACTGAGCGAGAGATGTAGCCCCGCGGGAAGAAAGCTGTAAGAGATTAGCGGATCTGGACACGAAATTGGTGCTCAACAACTTTACATCTAATTAAAGAAACATTTTGCAAAGTTGTCGCACAAGGCGGAGTGGAGAACGATCGGGGTGAAATTCCTTCCCTCTAGTTTCTCGTCGGAGGGCGAACGTCGCGGTACCCGGACGTCTCAAGAAATTTCATTAACGCTTCACCGCCTCCAACCCCCGCCCCTGAACCCTGTCGTATAGGAAATATCTAATTCAAGTAATAGTCCACTGCAATGTTCCCTCGCCGTTCCGTATGGAATGTCGTAAAAAGTGCGGATTATACCGTATGCCCCCATCCAGACTTCGTCGCGGGAGGTTTCTGAAATTCCATCACGCCTTTGACCTAGTTTCACCACAGCAAGGTGATGTATATATTTTTTACGAGACAACTCAACTAGAAACAAGTACATAAATTAAATCCCACAGCACGAGTTGTTTAACTAGAGGGATAACATACAATGAGAAAATTCCTAACAGCTTTTTAAAGCTGCGAAAATTGCTTAGTGTTGTAAAAGAGATAATTAGTTTATTGATTAAGATTTAAATTGAATTGTGACACTCACTAGTGAACTTTAAAAAAAATCAGATTTTTGTTCTCTGTTCAATAAATAAATAAATAAATAAATAAATAAATAAAATAAAGCCGTATTTAGAGTCTACCCACACAACTGATTTTTAGTGTGGGACAGTAAACCAAAGTGACCAAGCCAACCCTGCAGGCCCCGACGCAATCGATGAGTGAACGATAACCAACCAAAGATCGATATTTATAAAAGGAAATAAAGCAATCAGTGGTATGGACAGTGCGAACACCCGCGGATCAACGCCAGAATCAACAAGGCCGATTCAGAACAATTTTAAATGTATTATGTGCCTCGTTGCTATAGGACGGCTCCAAAGTCACGTTTACTAATTCCTAAGCAAGAACTGATGGACTAAGTCCAAATCAGAAGTTAAAGACTTCTGACTTTAGCGTTTCCAATTTTAATTAATTAATAATTTAATAGTTTTAATGCTTTTGTTTGACAATAAAAAAGATGGACGAATTCTAAACCAAGGATCTATAAGTATTAGGTAGCTTTATTGCCAAGCATTTTCAATCGTCAATATTAAGGAAAACTAATTTTCAAATTTATATACAACTGTTTTTCATATGTGTATCATTGGCACTTTTGTATTCGGTTTGGTATAAATAAAAAATTATCAATGACAAAAGTGTGTAGTTATATGCAAGGCTGAAATCACATTATAATACATTACACTAATGTGCGGAAACTGAGCGTCGTTCTTTCATCAGTTTTATCTATTGGCATATTTATTATTTTTACAGAACATATCAATTTTATTCAACACAAGTAAACATGTGAGGAAAATGGGTTTGGTCTAAGCCAATATTTGTGGGATCTACTTTCGATACCATTAGTCGGAACAAAAACTGATCTAAATACATGTTTCTTTAAGTTTATTTCTGGTGGTTGTTTTGTATCTATTTTCTGAACACACCACATATGTTAGAGAATAGAAACGGTTTAGTTGTCAGAGTTAAGGAAGCGTACATGATATGGATTTAAGACACAAGATTGGCATTATACTAGGGAAAAATGAGATTGGTTTTTCCATTAGCAATGTTTGTAAGTTTACTTTGTTTATTATGCAAATAATAAAAGATACGGTGAACATTCACTTACGCTCTCGTATGTGCGTTGGGGAATTTTAAGATTGTCTACACTTTCTAAACAAAGAAAAATAGCTTAGTAAAGTCGTGTACCAAGTCTGTAAAATTTGTGTTTTGTATAAACTACAGTCTATTTGCTATTCTGTGTCTAAAAGACAACCTTGATGGTAAAAGCAGAACTTTATTTTGAAAATAAAAATAGAGTTACACCTGTATCAATGTTGATTCTCCGTTAAATAATAATCTGCAATGTTTCCTTTGTTTTGTTCCTAGGAATAATCTTTTTTTGTCGTCTATTATTCTTAAAGTGATATTTGCTTACACATAAGATTGTTTTAAATTTCCACGAGGTATACTTCTCTGGTCGCATTTGTTTTATAACTCACTTATTTATTAGAGTTATATATAATTAAAAAGTGAATTTTTACATGACACATTCGCTTGTCTTAACATTTTTTGCATATACATATTTCTCGTAACTTTTTTCTATTAGTACAAAGAACAATGTCTCGTAGATATGTTATGTTATAAGAGGAAAGTATATTTAACTTCGAATAATGATGAAAATGAATGAGTTCTATAAACACGGTTTTGATTGTATAAATTTCTTAAAATACCTCCTTAACGCACACTCTCGTTTAAGTGTTCATTATCAACTGATCTCCGAAGTTTCTACGCGTTTCTTTGAATACTCAGTAAGTTGAATGTTGCTCTTATAACCCCTGGTTTAATATCAAGTCGGTAATTCCATCTTAAACACGTGCTCAGGTTATTATTATTATACGCAAGGACCTAGCGGCATGCAGTTTATTACATTCTCCGCCTCGGAGCAACAGTACGCAGTAGTTGGAGTCTGCTATATACCACATTCACGCTCGGCTCGCGATGATGTATTCGAAGTGGTACAACTCTCGGCTCCGACGTCATTACCTGGTTGCACTGAGTGGATGTAGCGCGGCCTGAAACTGAAGTGATTTATTCGAGTTATTAGCCGCCATAGTTTGCCTGCCTGCCTGCTGCAACTCGAGATGCGTGCGCCGTTGCATCCCTAATGAGCGATGGCGCTTGCTTCGAAACTCAACAGTGCTCGCACAAAGTAGGGATGTATTTTATTTTGTTTTAAGGGTAATTAGTGTTGTTTTTTTCTGTTGATAAACTGCATGTGCGAATAGGATTATGTTCGCTCGTCGAAAGTCAAGAGATAAAGTTGACCAATTGAAATAATTGAATGCTGTCTATGGCATTAAATATTTCACTGTGTAGTTCCGTATTCTTTTGATGTGATCTGTGGCTGATAGTTCAACTCAAATTGCGTCAAGGATTTTTTTTTTAATTTAATAATACCAACATTTGAACATGTTACATTATAAAAATTATAAATTGTAAACATGTTTAGATTATAGGTACTTATCTTGTCGTTTGTCCTAAAATGTTCGAAAATTACTCCTGTTTGTTATTTTATTATAATGACATAATAAGATTGATTTCCTATATATTTATGAGCCTTTGCTACAAAAACAGATAAAACAAAACGTATTTTTTCTTTCATGTTATGCTGAACCTCACGCTTTCATCCATGTATATAACAATAAATCCTTCTCGCCTTGGAAATGAATTATTTCAAATAGGTGGTTAGGCAATTAAAACTACGAATAAAATATATAACACTAAGCGTAGGAATTTGTATTCATATAAAAGTTTTTATTTACTACAATTTAGAAAAAACAAAAGTCCGCCCCGACCGATATTCTAACCCGGGTCCTCGCATTCCAGACGAGCGTCTTAACTACTAGACCATCAGGGTTTGAAATATTCTATATATATAATAATAATAATAATAATAAATAATATACAAAATAACTATAAATAAAAACAAATATAAATAATTGGATGAGCGTAGCGAGCGTAGCGAGCGAAGCGAAGATTCCATTCTACTACACTGGAGAAAAAATTCCGGAATGTTTTTTTTTCTTTCTTTTTTTTCTTTTTTTTTGTATTTTTGTCTGTTTGTCCGCACGATTCCGGCTAAACCGATACTCCGATTGCGATGAAATTTTATGGAGGCCTTCGAAATCTCTGAACTTAGAACTGCCACGTTTTTGAGCGCAATCGAAAAATTATTTCTCATGAAAATCGCAATTTTACGATTTTTTTTCGATTTTTAACAAAATTCTTCGATTTATAACACCTGCATGCTTTGTCCGATTGTAATAATTTTTTCACACAACCTTAATTTTATGAATTGATATATTCGTGTGAATTTTGAGCGTTATCGAAAGATAAATTTCTTTAAAAATCGCAATTTTAGGACTTTTTCGATTTTTTAATTTTCTTTGGCTTATAGCACCTACATGCTTTATCCGATCGTAATGATTTTTTCACAGAACCTTAATTTAATGAATTTATATATTCGTGTGAAATCTGAGCGCAATCTAAAAATTATTTGTTATGAAAATCGAAATTTTACGATTTTTTTCTTTTTTAAAATTACGATTAATTAAAAAAATTAAAAATTAAAGTTTATTTTTTATTTAATTTATATTAATTTAAAAAAATCAACTTAGTAATGATTTTTTCACAGTACAACAGAAAATCCGCATAACACTTAACAACTCAATGCACCAATTACGCTCATCCAACAACGCGGCGGGACTTAAGCGTTTTCCTAGTAATAATAAAAATAATAATAGTTATATTAATCCAAATTCAATGTCTAAATTGTAGTAAGTAAAACCTATTACACCTACGGAAGTGTTTCGCGACTAACCAAATCGACATATAAAAGTGTTGAAATATAGAAATAATGTATTAACGTTTAACTAAATAATACGAGTAAAGTAGTCTACTCCACTCGAATGCAAATTCAGACAAAACTTCGACCGACTCATGATTATCCCTTTTACTTTGAGCGATTTCGTTTATTGAGCACCGTGTTTGATTGGCTTACATGTACAGCGCACGCGAGCACGCTCGTCACGGGGTGTTACATGGAGTCGAGTTTCGCCTCGATGTGAGAACTCAGCACTGTTCTGTATTCCACACTTCTACTTGTCGAAACTATTCTCAGAGTGCGAGGCATGCGGTAGACAAGAAAGTGCGATGCGTAGCAAGAACATGGAAAGTTGCTAATACAACGGAGTAAAACTAAAACATGCATAACGAGCAAACGCTGAGTCAATATAAAGAAGTAAGAACCACGGGAAGTTGAAAACCAGCGAATCTCTCAGTCTCTACTCAACACAATAATTAATAACACTGCGGAGTAATTACGTACATCTTATGTTTGCTCTCTAAGGTGAAACTGACGGCAAGAGCCGGAAAAGAAAACGTTAAGTGTTGGTAATTAACGTTAGGTGGCTCTGTAGAGGCAAAGAGTTAGCATTAACGAGAGAACAGTCACATTTCCCTGGAATGTTCAAAAGTCGCGTTGTTATAAGAGTTCCACGTTGAAACATCGATTGTTCTTGAGGTCTGAAACAAATGAGAGGACGCGTAGTTTAATTAAAGGACGTCGTCCTTCCTCCCTTTCCGCGTTCGCTTTACAATTAACATGGCTTGACCCACATCTAGTCATTTACCTCACTTTGATTCTAATTCCATCCAATAATAGCGGGGAGTGGAGGCCGGATTAAACGTTCTCGAGTTGGCTTCAGAGTACCATTGTGTACTCGTGATTGCGTGTGCGTGTGCGTATGGTTATGAGTGTTGCCATGTTGGTTCTTTAAGAACATGCTAATTCAAAAATGCTTATTCAAAATTTGATAATGTTGAGCTTAAATTTGGAATTGTTCTGTTTCGAATCTCTCATTGAATGGTTTTACTTTTATTTATGTCTTCTTGGTTATCTTCAAGACTTAATGTTAAAGCCCTAGTCGTTCATTATTTGGCTCCATAAGTGTTTATGGGTGTTTACGTTGTGAAAATCACCTCTCCTCCCTTTAGTTTCATGATTCACTTTAATCTCCCCCAGTCCCTCTTTTTCCTAATCGGCATCCACAAATCGTCCTCCGAGAATGAGAACGGGAGCGAAATGTGCTTCTAGATTTCCCGAGGCTCTGTCTGGATGCATGGGAGATGGTCGGTGCTGGAGAAGTGCCGGCCGGGTTGCCATAAAGTTGGCCGTTATCTCCCGCTCGATCCGCAGGACGCCCTTGCGACCTCGGGAACTACGTCTTCCACGCCGACAACCAACTGGATAAAAGGAGTTGCTCTTACGTTCTTACGTACTAATCAGCGTGACATCTGCGCTAAATTTCCTTTTTAAAATCGACTCAAAAGTACTCGAGGCAGGTGATTTGGCGTGCAACTAATTCAGGAACTCATTTTAATATTTCTGCTTCCTGCGCCTGTGATTCACGTATACCACTTTGGAGCCTCTTTCTCTTACTTCTTTATTTAATAAATCTCAGATATACCGAGAAAGCTAAAAGCTGTGACCCGACGTAGGTTGGTAGCTAATTCATCACCGCGCGACACTAGCGCTGCAATTCGATAGCCAAGTACATTTAACATGGGCATTACATATCTGTCTAGAATCTATTAGTGTCTGTGATAAAAGTTTTCTTAATTTATCTCACACGTTTAATACGAATGGCTACAAAATTGTCTTACTGACGACTGACGCATTTCACAGTCACGGGGATATGTGCATACAAGCGTGTCAATATCAAGACGGTCCGCAGGGGGGGGGGGGGAGCAGCACTGTTATCTAATCCTTTAAGAGAATAACACTTCCTTTCATACATTATGATCATAATTGTTAGTTTACAAAAATTGTCAGTGATTTTATATGAAAATGCAGTAAAAATTAACACAAATTTGTAAATAAAATACGTAATGGCCTATTAAGAATGTTGCTGCATTAAACAACGAAAAAGTAAATAACATATTTGTATATGTGTTATGACGAGTTGTTACTGTTCCTTAATGCAACGTCGTATAATTTGTATAACCTACATTTAAAAGCTTAGCTCGCACGACCTGGTGCATGTCAGCGCTTCTAGTCTGGTGAGTAAAACTCGTCCCACTCTCAAAAGTGCTTGCGTCTTTCCAGTTACGAGACTTACGAATACCAGCTCAATACGAGAAAAAAACACAAAAGAATAGAAAGAATGTGAACATGTCATGCAAATAGCAACTGCTCTGAACGAAAGAATCGAACGAAAGCTTTGACGTATAGAAAATATGTTTGCGAGTTTGAGTCGTAACCTGTGAGTACTTCAGGTGATAGCAAGTTGAGTTCATAATTTTAAATTGCGACCTCTTTTTTTTTTGACTGAAGATTTATCTTAAATTGCTTTAAATATATTAATACTAGGGAAACGCCAAAGTCGTTGTTAGACGAGTGAGTGAGCCATGTGTTGAGTACCCCGTAACATTTCTTTTCTTCCCCTTACCTTAGACCTCCCTATAGCCTATCATAGGCTACAGTGGAGCATTTTGGCCTAAACTATGGACTAAACTTTTACACAACTCCCGGACCAACAATCTACCATTAAGCAAGACCCGGCAGTCACACGGAATATTCAGTTGAAGACTGCCAACAACAGCAACCTCCGGCACAGTGATTTCCACCAATACCCTATTATTTATACGAATATAATTATCAAACTTAAATGCAAATGTTCCCGGGTACCCACCACATGACTCGCTCACTCGTCTAACTACGACTTTGGCGTTTCCCTAGTCTAGTTGGCTAAAGCGCCCTTGTAGCCGAAATGTGGGAGACGTGGGTTCAATCCCCTGGTCGGGAAAGATTTTGTAATTTCTAGATTGTATTTAAAAAATAATTAAACATGTTTTGAAATGCATATAACGCAGTGTAGTCCATCATCTGTGGCAATAGGGCCTACTATGGTAAACATAGCCAGTACGAAATACGTGAAAATATTGCAAGGTTTACTCAATCTACGAGCGGAATTTGGGGGTACCTTGACGTCCAACATTCGACAGACCTTGCATGGGCACGGCATTACACGGCCAGGCGAAAAACAAACAAAAAATATATTTTCAAAATCTAAAACATTGTCGTTAAAATAATTTCTAAACATTGGAAGTCAATTTTTCAGTTTATCATTTCTTGTAGGTTTAAATCGCAATGAATCTTGCTGATTTTGTTAGCAGTTCTCAATAAACTCGTACCGGATGTCTGTTTAAAATTTCAGCGCAATCTGTTCAGCGATTCGGCTGATTTTCAACGTACACACACACACACACACACGCACGCACGCAGAAAAACAATTAGGGCCGTTTAAGTCGAATGGAAATCACTACGTTCGCTACGCTCACTCGTTCAATAAAGTGATAAATCGCATTTTCATTTTAACTAGCGATCATTCCACAACACCTAAAACCTGGGTTGATATGCCAAATTAACTAAATTATCTTTATATACACTGTTTATTGAATTCACACAAACGTGTTTGACAAACGCAAGGTAACAGAATGCTTAGTGAATTTTATACCAATATGATTTCCGTTCTTATCGTGATTGATTACTCACAGAGTAGTATGGTAGATTATCTGCTTGCAATGTACAATACATAATGCGAAAGGAATAGACGAATGATCAATTTGGTGTCTTAACAAGACGCTATTTATGGGTACTTAACGAAGCAATAACATTTCTCATTCCTACCCTATCTTTTCATTTGCCTTAACCTCACTTTTAAGGCTGATGAAAAGAAAGGGGGTTGGTCTAAAGAAATGTGCCCATAACCATTGAGTGTCAAGATTCCCTAATTTAGAATCGCCAATTATCGTTTGGTTTCTCGCCGTTGAGTCGTAGGGGGAATGGGGAATGGGGCACCGAGTGGCAAGAGACCAGAGGAAAATAATAGAAGAGAAAGAAGAAGAAAAGAAGAAGAGGCGTTGAGAAATATTACACGATCGTGCCAAGACTAAAGACTACGGTTCTCTTCCCCGCTCTGCATGTAGCTTAGATGCTCGTCTAAAGCCAGGGATTTAAGAGTGAAAATCATATTTGATGAGCTGGCGGAATGAGACTTACGCCCGTTTACATCTTCAGCAGCTAATGTGTTTCGAAAAACTCGATTAGAGTTCGGAGTCAGGTATCAGGTAGGAAGCTTTGAGATTTACGTGCGGTGATGTGAAGGAGCGCGAGTCCATGGCGGGTGGTGGAACAGGCGATCGCTGATACGACATCCTTATCAGCAATGTGTATGAACGTGTTCAACTTAATTAATTGGGACATGGTTTAACCTATCACAAGGCATTGTGCATTTCAATAATGTGTACTTGTATATATTTCTATTCAAAGTACAATTTTAACAGTGTTGTTGATTATCCAATTATTTGTATTTTCAATATATATTTCCGTTATATATTTGCATGTTTCTTATATTTCTAATCGTTGTTGCATGATTCGCTCGAGAACCAAAATACATTTAACAACTACATTATACAGAACACGCTTGCGCACTTGCCTTGCTATTTTCTAGACTCAAATTTAATTCATGAATCTATAAATTAAAAAAGAATAGAAGATCAGTATCAACAATCGGCAGCCATATTGGATAGCAATATGTATGCTCAAGAGTTGTCCAGAGTAAAAATGATTCAGTCTTTCCGTTGCCTTACTTTTGCCCGCGGTTGTACTGTAAACATAAGAGTCAGATGAACATGGGTTAGTCTTAGCAATGGCAAAATGTTTCCCGACTTCCAATTTAATTATACGTCCTCTCTTGTCGCCCAGGTAAATCAAACGCTAAGGTTAGTTAGTTAAGGTTAGTTTCAATTTACGTTTGTAATTAATCAAAATAAACTTTTGTATAAAAGTAGGTCAAGTAACAGTCATGTTATTAAAATTTAAAATTCGTTTTTTAACTTGCAAATTTTGTTTGTTTAAAAATTTCCGTAATTTATAAACAATGTCACAATTATTAGTAATAAGGTCGATAATAAGTTTATTAGTAGAAAATGATTGCAAGTCATTGATGTCAATAGAATGTATCAAAACAAAAGGTGAAAGTTTTAGTACTTAACTTAGTCTCTTAAATTAAATAATAATTCTGATGACAACCCGGCACCTCCACCAAAACCACAATCGTAATTACAAATATAACATCTATACCCAAGAGTCGCCGTATTTGTGGAATGTCGTTCCCTATTTTGCGCTGAAGTTAATATTTCTCAAAAATCCTTATTTATATGTTCCTGCCAAAACTTGCATATTCAGTGAAGCAAAAAAACTTTAGAACATAAAATAATATTTTTACCACTTTCACGAATGATTATAATATTAGACCCTGAAGTTTATTTTCTTCGCGATGATGCAATGTTTGGCTGGTAGGCCTAATCTCAAGTTTAAATTTCGATTTTGACAAAATATGAACTCCAGCGCAAAATAACGAATAATAATAATAATATTATTAATATTTAATTTAATATTTTAATTATTAATATATTATATAATAATATTGTAATAATAGAGAGATTGACACTTCCAAGAGAACAAGGAGGACGAGGCCTTATTGATCTGAACAACTTATATTATAGGCCTAAACAACTAGACATTAAAAATATTTTTTTACAAAGAGCAACCAATCAACACTGCATAAGGCTGTGGTGCTAGCTGACAAATCATTAACTCCACTCAATCCAGCAAACGAAAATGTCAATCTACAAGAGAAACTCATAACTGACACTTCAAAAGAGTTACGTCTCTCAGAAAAGACCCAACACAAGAGACATTATGATGAACTACACAAAGGTCACGTAGATATTAAAGCATCAAATAGGTTGTTAAACAACTGGGAACTTTTTGGAAAAACAGAAGGTTTTATGCTGGCTATTCAAGACAGAGTGATTGCAAAGAAAAATTATAAAAAATACATTATACAAGATGCGACAGTAAACGATCAATTTATTTATTTATTTATTTATTTATTTAACGTCTATCCTATTCAGTTATTAAAACTGATTTACAAAGGAGGACAACTAAATAAATCTAATTACATAGATGCAAAAACAACAATAAACTGTAAATGTAAATGTAGACAATGTAATGTAAGGGGTGAAACAATCGAACACATCATATCCGGGGGCCAGTCACTATGTCAAACAGATAACCTATACAGACATAACTAAATAGCTAACACTAGGAAAACGCGTAAGTCCCGCCGCGTTGTTGGATGAGCGTAATAATTGGTGTATTGAGCTGCCATGTGTTATGCGGATTTTCTGTTGTTCTGTGAAAAAATCATTACTGTTGAAGATTTTTTTTAAAATTAATTGAAAAAAAGCGTAAAATTGCGATTTTCATAAGAAATAATTATTCGATTAAGCTCAAATTTCACACGAATATATTAATTCATAAAATTAAGGTTCTGTGAAAAAATCATTACAATCGGATAAAGCATGTAGGTGTTATAAGTCGAAGAAATTGTTTTAAAAAATAAAAAACCCGTAAAAATTTCGATTTTCATGAGAAATAATTTTTCGATTGCGCTCAAATTCACACGAATATCTTAATTCATAAAATTATGGTCCTGTGAAAAATCATAACAATCGGATAAGCATGTTAGGTGTAATAAGTAGAAGAAATTTTTCAAAATCGAAAAAAATCGTAAAATTGCGATTTTAATGAGAAATAATTTTTCGATTGCGCTCAAAAAACGTGACAGTTCTAAGTTCAGAGATTCAAAGGCCTCCATAAAATTTCATGCAATTGGAGTATCAGTTTAGCCGGAATCGTGCGGACAAACACACAAAAAAAAAAAAAAAAAAAAAAAAAAAAAACATTCCGGATTTTTTTCTCCAGTGTAGTGAAATGGAATCTTCGCTTCGCTCGCTACGCTCATCCAATTATTCACCAAAAACTAGCAATCAAGTACAACCTCATTGATACACACACACACTTTACTACAAATACAAACCGGAGAAAGTGCTAGATAGTAAAGATTTCAAATTATATTACGACCGCACAGTTATAACAGACTAAACTATAAATCACAACAGACCGGATATAATTATAATTGACAAGAAGAAACAAGAAACTACCCTTATTGACGTTCCTGTCCCTATTGTGCCATAACGTCGAGACTACATGGAAGAAAAAAATTTACAAGTATAGTGAACTTGCAATTGAGATCAAGAAGATGTGGAAACAGAAAAAGGTAAATTTAATACCATTCATATTATCGGCCAACGGCATCATACCGAAGAAGCTACATGAAAGCATTAAACAACTAGATCTTCCACCCATTGTATACATCGAGACTCAAAAGGCAGTAATACTCAACACGTGTAGAATAGTTCGTAAATTTCTAAACTAAGAATGATACTTCGAGATTCCGAGACAGCTTCCATCCTGACATGGTTTTCGTGGTTTCCCACCAGAGCAAATGTTAGGATGGCGACGAGAAATCGGCCACGACCGTACACAGCAGATAGAAAACATCATCATTTACAACTAAATTAAAATGACTTATTTTAGTTAGAGTTAAGACAAAGTAATAATGTATGTAATATAGGTACACATGGAAGTACTTGACGTAAGTCCGTACAACATGTTAGCTCCGGTTTTGACCGAGTTTGGATGAAATACATCCAATAAAATAATAATAATGATAATGTCATGAAATACGTCGACTCTTCCGTCTAGAATTTTATTTTTGTAATTAATATTCTGGTTTTGGTGGAGGTGCCGGGTTGGAATCAGAATTATTATTTGATATAAGGTGCTGAACAATATGTTTCCACTTTTTTTTAAAACATTCTATTGACATCACTGTCTTGACAAACTGCATAATATTAAACAAATACTATAATAAATACTATAATAAATTTTTTTTAAATGTGGCAAAATTTAGAAAAATAGCAAAACACGCGAAATTTGCAAGTTATAAAACGATATTTGAATTTTACAATTATTGTGCAGGCTTTAAGGATTCAAGTATTGATAATAACCGAGTCTACTGCTTCATTCTCTAGTAAATGGTGAAAAACTCCGGAAGATATGGTTTTACATGATGTTGTCTGAACTTTTAAAAATTACAATTTCATATTATTTGTTCTTACGTACCAAATAATAAATGGTGCTTATGTAACATAGTCCATCGCAAATCGATATCACTAATAAATAATAAGTGCCTGGTTCTAACGACTTATTAGTTTTAGTCCTGTATGCATTCAGAACTTTAGGTTGAACCCATGTTTTAACTAATAAACATTTATTTTTGTGCGTCTATACCCGAGGAAAATTGGCTCGGGTATTCGTCTGCCGATCGTAGAAGGCAAAATAAAAGGATAATTCTATCTTGGAATCATCATCTAGCACGGGAATAGTTCACTCCTCAAAACTAAGCTCTGACTATCGACGTGTGACACTCCCCCAGGCCCCTCCTCTTGCCTGTGGATGGATCTGTACAGCACGGGTCTGTCCTCCTACATCTCCCTAGGCCAGAGTTTCGCGATAAGACTTGCGTTTGGCGTGTAAGCAAACCAAATAAACAAAGTGTATGTGCGGTTGTAGTCCTTTGTCGAACTATAATAATTATAACTAGGAAGAGGTGCTTCTGTTTACTCAATACGATTAACGAACGCCTAGATATTACCACAAATTGCAGATTCTAAAAGATGCGTCAGTACAAATTTTGTAAATAAATCACAATTTAAAGCATTTTTTTGTAAGAAACCGTTTGTCACAGATTTAACGAAATTCTACTTGACAACCAACTACAGTTCAGGCCAACAATAAATTAGTTTTTGTGAAAGGTTAAATAATTGGTTACTTTTTATACGTTAACCCTACCACTTTTCGCTCGTTAACAACTTGGGAACCTAGCCGAGAAGCTAAAAGCTTTTCAAAAGTGTTTTTTGAATTGTAAAAGCATTTGTGTAAAATGACAAACGTTGTAATATATGAGTGAACGTTATTCCGAGACAATAAACACAGTCCTTATGTATGGCAAAGAAAACCCTAGCATTATTGCCCATTGTTTTAAGAAAAAATTCAACTTGGGAAGAAAAGCAATTGAGGATATGGGTGGCGGGTTGGTGAGTGAGAAGGAGTTAGGGGGGAGAAGGAAGAAAGAACTAGCAATCTAGTTTCCGGCCAAGTTTTCTTAGTATAGGGGTGGGAGTTTGCTTTACTGAGGAGCCTCTTGTAGATAAAGGGGGTGGTTTTGTAAGAGGTCCGTTCAGTAGGACAATGACCCTCTTTGTAAATAGGTGCTTGTTTTTCATTTATTTAATCTACATTTATTTATTTTGGGCTGTGCAAATTCAAACGCAAATTATAATTAACTAGTTTAAAAATGAGGCAAAATGTCTTTACCAAACAGGAGGACAAAACGTAAAGAATTATATAGAAAAAATTTCATGGCTGAGAAAATTAAACGAGCAATCTATCTATGAAGTATGTTTCAATTATTCTACTTGCAATCCAGCTAGTCTGATAGTTAACCCATATATGCTAGGTTAGCAGTTTTCAATAATATAAAGTTGGTACTGAAACATTGCACTTACTGACAGTGGTGATATGATGCATTAAGAGCTACCAACCAGCAAAAGAGGAACATTATGAAAATGAGGGCGAATAAAAGTATGTCATAACCATATGTTACGTTTTGTCGGGTCGGGTTGCAGAAACTTTTCCGACCGCAGTTTGCCTAATTTCTGTTGTGTCGTCGCTAACACGGATTCTTTTTTAATTTCGAGACTGATTGAATAAATCAATACTTTTCGGATGGAAACCAAAATGTTGTACTCATTGATTGCGTTAAACGTTAACCACCAGTTGACCATGGTGTGTGTGGGATTGCAGGTGATTACTCCGCCATGTATGAGCTTACAATGTATTTATGGGTCGAAACCGGTTCCACATGTCACCTGACCTAGTTGTCTCGCTTCTAATGTAGACCTTGGTTTGTGTGGGATTGCAGGTGACTACTCCACCAAGGTAGGGGCCAACAACGTGGGCACGGGCTACAACCAGGTCCAGTTGACACTAGGGCGTGGTGACCTAGGAGCCAAGTACGAGTGTCGAGCGAGTAACGATGCCCTCAACGAGCCCATGGTCTCTTGGATTGAGGTGGATGTCAATGGTATGTACACTGCCTTTAATACATTTATTCATTTGTAGATGGATTCACACTACGTTTTATTTAAAACGGTGTGTAAGTATATTTGCATTTCGGATTTTACTTATGATCCACCGAAATGTATTATTATCGAGTGACTTTAATATAATGAATTTTAAATTTTCCTTTGGTTTTACAGTCGTATTTTATCAAGAGAAGAAATATACATTTAACACGTTTGGTCATATCTGTATTATACGCTAGAAAACCATTTTTAATATTCATCCCCGTAAAAATAACAATAACTTTGACGTAATAACCGAGTAATTCTTTCCCTATAACATTTTCTAGGTTTGTGTTCATTATTATGATGCTATTTGGCTTAGCTCGGTTCGAAACCGACATTTGAAATAGGTTTATAACCACATTATTGTCCTCAAACAAACTAATCCGCAAATTACTTTTTAGATTCTGCAACCATAGTTGCGAGTTGTTTGGTATGGGCAAATTGAATTGTTTTTATTATTTATTATATTCTTTGAAGTGGTGGTTCGGTAAAGCCATTTTGTTTATGTGGGCGTAATGAACGCAGGTATAGTACTTCGTTGGTCACCGTGAAATTGTTACTCTGATCACGTTGTTACATTACTTTACAATTTATTCTCCCATAAAAAACTCAAGCACGTTTTTCATGTTTGTTTGAATATTAATGTATCTTTTTAACATGCATACAATGTGTCCTTGCAAATATATAATGGGAAACTGATAAAATGAAACTAATGCCAAACGCAAAGTAACCAGTAAGTAAGTAGTGTAGTGTAACCAGTAGGTTTAGAAAATAATGGGCGTGTTATGAAAGGGTTCAAAGCGTAGACGAATTACATGTAGAAGGTTATTACTCGTACGAAAGGCGGTTGAAGCATTTAGATTGTGTAAACGTAATTTCGTTAGTTTTTCAAAGACATACGTTGTTGATGTTTAAAACGAAGAAATATGTAGGAAGATAATTACAATGGAAAATACTTTGTTCATTTCGAAAATCTATTAAAACACAATTGATGTCAGCGATCGAAGCTCCCATATATTGCTCAATCGTCCAACCGCATGTTCTTGTGTCACGTCTCTAGATAAAAACCTAATTGCAGTATTTTGTTGTTGACATTCCTCGTCGACAAGGATAATGCATAATGATGTTGGTGCCCCTGGGGGTAAGAAGGGCTGGGCTAGCTTTCTAGAAAGTCTAAATATTAATTTGTCTGGCACCTCCACCATTAATGAAGACCAGAAAAATCGTGGAATAATAACTGTAACATTTGCTCCCTATTTCGAGTCCTTTCTTAGCCTGTTATAGAGCGAAGCACCACTGTAAGTAGCACTTTTCTGTCCGTATGTCCGTCGGTGCGGGTGTCACTTCTAATAATAAAAACAAATTGACCTCCGATTGACTCCAACAAGGATTATACGGGTATTTTAGAGGTGGAGGTTCTAGGTTCAAGCCCCAGTCGAGGCAAATTTTTTAAGACACTTGCTATAAATCAATAGCTATGTCCTTAAAGCAGGCTTATTTGCTATGCGGACGGTTTATGTTGAATATAATTAGATTGGGATTAATTTCTTGCGTATTTATTTGATTGCAAATTGGCAAATGTAATTTTATCAAAATGTTGTGAACCACCAGGCAATCAAATAACTACGCGGGATATACCCAAATTAATTATAATATTCAACATATTTATGTACAATTTAATTTATTTTCACAAGAAAATTCTGACCTTTACTGTATTATGAATGCAATATACTAGTTTATTTTGTATCATTCTTTATTTAATACAAAATGCAAATTTATCCTTGAGATAGTGTAATGAACTTATGCAAAAAAAAAGGTGCTACATGTATGAATTATTGAAATTCGTTTATTTTACGACTATTCTAAATTTAAAACAATCATTTTCTTCTTCAAACATAAGTGTATTTCTAAAAAAAAAAAATGTGTGTCATACACTCTATTGAACGCATACTTGTGTGCAGGGCATCACGGGAATCTTACACAACAACCGTTTTATACACTGAATGTGTTACCCAACTTAGCTAATGATTGATGATTTAGTATTCTTTCTTATAATCAAGGTTATGGGAAATGTTTATGTAATTGTTTATTTGTTTTAATGAATTATTTCGATTACATACATTTTTGTATTGTATTGTATTGTATTTAGTTTGTATTGCATTTATTATTTTTACACAAAAAACGAGTTATTACTTATTAAACTTAAATAATTTGTTACTCATAGAATTTAGCAAGGATCACCATAAATCAGCTAAAATAACTGCTAAAATCCCGCACAAAATGGAATAGTTGTAATGCCCTCCGTCTCTCTGTCTCTTCATGTCGTACTTCAATTTTAGAAATGTTATAATAATTATAACGAAACAGGTTTGTTTATATAAACGTTGTAACTAGACATGAGTGAACTACACAAATAAACTTTTTCAAAGTTCATTTACAATGTAAACACATGCACAAATTTCAAATTATAATCTTCGTGCGCAATGTGTGGGTGTGGCAAACAAACGCAATCCCACCAGCAACTCTCATACTCCGCATGTGTACTAATTCACACTGGTTCGCGGTAAAATCTAGTCTTCATTATGCGAAGTTTAGTCAGGTGGGGGTGATAAAAGACCATGACGTGACAAATTATTTGTCTTTCATGAACAAAACAAAAACGGGTAAATGAAATGGCTCCCGGTTATTGTTCCGTGTGCAATCTGAGCCAAAACTAACACCCATATTTACTGGTACGCCGCAAGAAATCGGGTGATAATTGTGTAGGAATTGTCGTAACTCGTGTTTGTTTTTGGAACTGGTTTTTGCTCAATGGATGAAGCCCAGAGCAAGGCGTGTATTTTGGGCGTTGATATAATTTTCACCCTCGTTGGCTTAGTTCCCTGCGTCGACCAAAACAACACTGGCAAAGGGCGGGTAAATACAATGCTCCATTCTCCACCCTCAAAGTTCATATTTCACATCGGTATTGTTAGCTGTGATGTGAAATACGGCACTGGAAACCTAAACGTGATTTAAATTGCCGAATGTAATTGCGTATTCCGTATATTTTATGTGAAGTTGTTTCAGAAAATGTACTCCGAGGTCTGACCAAATAGTTCCATACTTATGTGAAACATTGACCTAATCGTGTATTCAATCCTTAGCTTGGCTTAAAACATATTTTACTTTATGTATGATAAATTAAATCTCAGTGTTGGATCATGAGGAAGGGTGGAATGTTTGAGTATAAGCTAAGCGGCAATGCGTAGATTTAAAATTTTATTTGAATACTCACACACATGACTGTTATTCCAAGAACGAAACAAAATTAGAAGAAAGCTTGTGTTCATGGATTACTTTGTATGTTTAATACAATTTATTTCCGCTAACTCTAATATGCTTGATTGTCACAATTTATTTGTGTATAGTGTATGTCAATATCAGACTGAACTTATTTAATAAGTAAACTTATAGAAAAATCCTCGTTCGATGTAAACTTGTATGCAATAGAAACAAAAGAAAGTCTCAGTACAGTTGGTATTTATTTAAAATTAACATTCTCTTGTTCTCTGGCTTTACCACATACTTTTAGACATTACACGGGAGGTTTAATATAAAAGAAGTTTATCTCAAAACAAAAGTCTTCGTTAAGGATCTTCCAACTAAAACATGACGTCCTTTGTACGTTCCTGTTGGCCGTCTCCAGTTAATTGCTTGGTCTATTGGTGTGGCGAAGAGCAGTAGAGCTGTTTGAGAAGATAGTCTACAGACTGAGCTCATTAATATCTAAGCAACCGAGCCAACCCGTGGCTTTTATACTTAAAATATGAATCCCGTGTGTTTACTTAGCGAAATAACGCAGCTCTCATTTCAGTAAAAAATATGCGAGTGCGAATTTCCTACATCTCCATACAAAATAAGTTTACTGAAGAAATGAAAACTAAGCTATAGCTACTTCTTGAAGTAAAACTATGTTGCTAAGTACGTTTTACGCTAAGGCGTTGCATGGTATAATATCTTCACTTGCGCCGTTCTGTGTCTCATTAGGCAGGGGACAGTGACGTGGTAGAAGCACTGTGTGCCAAACACATCTGTTTAGTACTCAATCTTGAGCTCTTACGCTTGGAAAGATGGTCAGTTAGACCGTTCTCTCTCTCTCTCTCTCTCTCTCGCACACCATCATATAGGATGTCAGACCCACGTCAGAAAAGCTATTTGACTGGTGAAAAGATGAAAGAAACTTGACACCTAAAAAAGCCAAAACGTGTCAAATTTCAATGTATGTAAAAATGAAGTTTGAATTAATCCTTTGTCAATCTCCGGTACACTGTTGAAATACATAATTGATGATTGTTAATAATGTTAACATCATAATCTGTAACACTTATCCGGCAGTAGCATTTAAAATGTTGGTTAAATTATTATTAATGTGAACGGATATTTGATTATACTTATCTTGGTGCGTAATCGAAATGGTAAAAAGTTCACTTTTTCAAATTAATTTGAAACGTTTTCAATAACAAAACTTTCGCACATTCGCCCATTAAAAAAATGTGATCAGTTCAGTTGATTCGTCTACTTGTGGATGGTACAAGTTTGGCTTTCTTCTACTTTCTACTTTATTTTGTTTAAAGTTTGTGTGACACATATCAAAATAACTATTTTGCGTTTTAAACTTTATTCCTTATTATAATACCAATGTGCATAGTTGCCCCACGCAATCAACATACCCTGAACACACGTTCAACTCATACATTATAGTTTATTCAGTCACGGCTTAAAATAGATAATGTTTATCTCACTTTCGAGAATGTATTCTTCATGCTACAATTTATAGCGCCATTCTCAGATACTTAAATACTTGTCCATTTTGTTAAATTTTCACATTTTTTTTATATTTTCAATCTTCTGTAAAATCGATACCTGACATTTTTTGGTGTGATGAAAAATGGTCAGAGAAAGCCAATTTCCTAATACGTTGGATGAAATGCTTCCATCGAAATATTATAACGTTTTTCTAATATTGGTAGAGTTTTAGGAACTTTAAATAATTCAATAAGCTTCATATTAGCATCATAATTTGTAATTATGGAATTGAATTTAAATCTTAAAGCTTGTTTTGCTAATGGAGTAAGTATAGATGCACCTTTCTGGGGTATTTAACGTAGTCTTCGCAAAACGATTTTTACCAAAATTGAAATGTTTTATTATTTTGCTAAAGCTGAAATCATTTTACCCGTGCTTACAGCCAAGTAAACAGTGTAGCCCCACTTCCAACAATCAAGATAATAAGATCCTAACTACACCTTCATCGAGAGATCAAGAAATGAAATAGATACTAAATGAAACGATTTTAACAAGCAGAAATACTTAACAATAATACAGAAATAAAAATATTGTTACACTCGAAAGTGAGGTAAAAAATATTTCAATCAAAAATTATTAAATTAAATTAAACGGAAACGGAAAAAACATATTACGTTGTTATTTTGATGTAATACCAATTTAATATCACATGAGCTTCATTTCTTCATTAGATATAGAATGAAGGTCTTAATTTATCAAATGAAAATTGTCTTCAACCAGAATATTTCGTTTGAAAACGCAAATACAAACCAAATGCAATGGATAGCAATTTTACTATTTGCGCTTGTCCTGATGAAATTCCCGTAATCAGTGAAGCTTGAAGACAAGTTTAATCAGTTTATTGCGCGAGTAAAACCAAAAGTGTCAGCGTGGTTCAGTTGAGTGGCACACGGTCATCGGGGACCTAATCTGTGCAACGCTCTACACACATTATATGCGACTCTGATCGCGAGCGGGGATTCAGAGAATGCTGATTGCTGCAATTGTGGTGCGTAATGGCGCATCATTTGCTGTATGTGGTGCTTTGCGGTTTCGGGTGGGGGGTGGGGGGAAGGGGGGCACAGGTCACGCCTGAATATACCAGCGTACACAAATTAATAGGCAGAGTGATTACCGTTGTTCTTTAACAATTAATCTCGCCAATTATTGAAATTTTCTGGCAGTCAGAATAATGCTCGCAGCAATTAATAATTGTGATTTGTGAGATGCGCATTATAGTGAGGTTATGCGATGTTAATGGATTTATTTATTAGGTATATTAAACATAATGCTTGACATGAGTCATGATCTGCGTTCTTTTCAGTAAAGCTGAGTGCATAGTGACTGATGTGCAAAACAACAGCATAAAAATATGCATACCTACTCTGTTGTTTTTTTTTGTTTTTTTTTAAGATTGATACTAATATTTGTGTTCTGTGTTAATTTAATTGTTTAGTTTGTATTATATATTTGTGCAGTTTCGTGTCACATGTTATTGGGGAACCTGTTTATGTTATATAAATAAACTAAACTTAAAGCTAACCCGGCACCTCCACCAAATAACTTATTTCTGTAGTGGACTCCGTTTAATAGCATCAGTAAGTTATAATCAAGGGTATTTTTATTTTACGTTTTATAACTTATTCAAATCATATATTTTTACTGAATTCAATGTCATTAGTAATTTAATATGTTGGTACACAAATTGTTAGGGCGTATGTAAAGAAAGTGAATTTATCTAACATTTCCTTATACAAAATAAGCCTAACAGGTTAAAATGGCAAAAATGCAATGAGAAAATGTTACATAAAATGTTAAACATGGCAAATTTTACTTTTTAAGAAATATGGTAAAAGGAATACACATTGTGTTCGTGGTTTTGGTTTTGTTTGGCGTCAGTTGAGTAATGAGACTACATTGGTATGTTTACATGGCTATTTTATTGGCCTTATTTTAACATCCTAAACCTGTAGTGTTTATTGATGGTTTATTTAAATCTCGCGTGACAAAAGCTCCTTACATGTTTGTACATGTGACTAAGGGTTTTTGTTGCTTTTCTATATTTTAACCAGTAAGTTAGCAAACAGGACCCCTCATCCATCCTATCAGCGTAATGAGCAGACTACGTGAGTCCCTTGTTTTACAACCCAACCTACAACGACGGGTCAATCGTTTGCTTAGTTTATGACTGATTCCCGCGCAGAAACTGAGAGCCAGGCCTCTCGGCTCGTAGCTTGTATTTACTCTATCCAGCAAGCCTCTTCTTTCATTCTTCTATCGTGTCATGCCGTGTAATGTTGCGGTGGGGACCCTATAAAGGAATGAACTCTATTCAAGATGAACGCTGGTAATTTCGTTAAGTATGGACCATAAATAAGCGCGTTATTAGCATTTATAAGAATCTAGAATAAAGTTTGTTTAAGTTATAAGACAATTTCGTCGAAAATAAACTAGCCAGCGGAACACTTTTGCTAATTACATTTATTTTTGTGTGAAATAGTACTCTGTCTCGTACTTAATATTGTGGATTCGACATCTTAGTATGATTTACTGTCATTATAAACAAATTATTGTGAACAACAATATTTCACATCGACATAGAGCTCATGCGTAACGCGTGATAGGCCTACTCTGATTAGGAAGGTCACGGTCTCGATAACCACCACCGGCAAATCTCGAGTTTTATTCTCTTGTTCGCGTTAAGTTCGAATGTTGGTGGATTCATACCTCTCAAAACAGCAATTAAACATTTCCCTTCAGACGACCCTGCCATTAAACATACCTAGTTGATTAGGCCTACCTGCAGAGTGTCATTAATAGTCGCTCAGCAGATTTACTACGATACATGTAATAACTTTTTTTTAAATGTGTTCAATGCTTGCGTTTTTAATTAAAATTAACCAATTTTTCTTGCTGAAACATCAACCAAGGTCACCGTCTATACAAACATTATAATTTCAATGTAGCATACTTTTAAAAAGTCATAAGGTAATGCGGTAATGGTACTATGAATACAAATACTACAATGAAGTTTTGTAATGCTAAGAATTTAATTCGCACCCAACGAGAGAGTGAGGTATAGAGTGTGTGTACAGTTAGTAATAATGTAAACCGCAGATGGACAATTATTGTATTTGCACCTTACAATTTGTTAAAAACAAGATACAAATAGTTAGTGTGTTCTTCAAAATAAATTGATACAATTATTTTCTAATTATATAATTTAGTTTTCCTTTGTAGATTTTTTTAACTGAATATGATAGACGTTAAAAAATAAATAAATAAAAAGTGGAAATACATTCACTTATCTTTGATTTGAGTATTAAATGTTCTAAGAGGAAGGAATTAAATGTTCGGCGCGTTCCTTATCCTGCAGCCATAAATTATTACATCTTTATACAACTTGGCATACTTGATATTGAGTGCCATCTGTACGCCCTTTTATGTCAGCTTTTCAATATTTATCAACTATCATAGATCAATCAGAAAATGCGTGTAGTTATTTTGGGTGTTTTTGACCATTTGGACAGATTCTGAATCCTACAAAATTGAATTTTTTTTGTGTTTATTTTCTAAAATCATTTAATAACATTTTGGTGTGTGCTATTATAAATATAAATAAATAAAGTACTATAATAGATGCCTTTTATAATAATTTTCACACAATTACATAAAATCACAAATAGATGCCACTAAAATTGGATGAGAAATTTGAAAGCGCATAAAATAAGCATGCTCCTCTTACGGATTCGTTATAATATTAATATATTTCTTAATTAATTTATGTATAAGTTACAATCAGAGACGGTTTCTCATCTTTGTTTTGAATATGAATTTCAGAGGCTACGCACTTTTACGTGTGTCATAGTCGACCCAATTAAACAATTATAATTCTAAATCGTGTATTTGTACATAATTAACAATTTATTTGAAGAAGTAAGCATTATGCTTCCCTATTAAACATTCACTTGATAAACATACATATTTCATTATTTACATGAGAAAATCTTTGGGAATAATGATTTTTGCGTATTATATTTATTTCAAACAACTCTTAAAATCACAGGGAAATTGTGGAGAATGCCCAGTTTTTCCCAAGCGTGTTTAGAATCATAGTGAAATCTTGATTCGTGACAATATTGAGTCTTGTTTTATTATACAACATATTAGATTGCATACTTTCACCTATAATAGTTTGCCTGAATCTTTTCCTTGGCCAGCGTACTAGTATAATATTTCCTTCCAAGTAGTTCAAGACATTAAGAGCCAGTTCCGATTACAGGATACTTCCTATCCTGCCTGTCCTTCGACCACCTTATCTTTAGGTTAGGAACTAAGATGCGACTATGACCTAACGAAATCCACTATGTGGAAGATTGCATTGCTGGTTTTATCAGCGAGTCAATGTAAAAGCAGCAACGTTTGTGACCTACATCGTTGATGCATACAAAAATACACTGTGTAAACACAAATAACCTTTTATGTCCCAAGAATACATAAAAATGCTAAGCAAGCTCTGCATCTGCATGAACTGGTCTGCTTCTTGAAACGAAAGATATTCTCAAGTGTGACACTGGTCTGGAAAATCAATATCGCACACTACTAATCCCCTGCAGTGTTTTTCGGGGTTTAGGTTGAGTCCACATAACGGCGTCGTTTTGTTGTGTACGCTGCCTTGTGTCCAAGTTCCCACTATCAGCAATGCTAATGGGACGTTACCGCAAGTGATAGCGACAAGAGCGCGGTCTACGGGAGTTGTGCTAAGCTTAACACCGTCCGTTATCGCAGCGGGCGACGTTGCCGGAAGAGTGGAAAACACGACCATGTGTTGTGTTTTACCACGGGACGGAGTAAAGGGATTTATTTATAAAATAAACATAATCCTACTCACTGTATATTTCCACTACAGCGCACCAAAAATGCGACGTATTTTTATAGTTGTTGTTGCTGCAGCGTTATTACCGTTGCATTTAACCCTACTTTATTTACGAATGTGCTAGTTTCATGGAGTTTTCACAATTATGGTGATATTTTAAGTCTAGTTCGTGGAAAATGTCAAAGGATAAACATATTGTTTTCAGAACTTGTTTTACTTTTATGTGAAATACTATGTTTTTACCTTGAATGGGGTTATTTTCCCAGTCCTCTCGAGTCAGTTCAAGGGAGGGTATTGCGTCACGTACGGCTACGCACACGCACGCTCGCTATTAGCATGTCCTCGGTATCAGAGTTCCTCGAAGACTACTCAGCCGCGAACCAGGCGAAACTCTTCCTTCCGCGTTTACCACGAGCAACCGATGCGTTTCTTCGCCGGCCATGAAAGCTTTATGGCTTTAGTTTGTCTTGTTCTTGTTGGGATTCAGGGGGAGCTTGTCCCGCGTCGATCCGCCCATTCAGCGCAGTTTCCAGCTTCGCAGCGCGAGGTTTTGCCCAATCTGAAACTATTTGGTCGTTTCTAAAACATTGACCTTTAAGTTGCTACGATAAAACTGTAAACCAATATCAAACAAAGAGGAAAATAAATAATAAATAACTTTGAAATCGGGGGTGGTGTTCGTTCTGGAAGAATTACTTTGCGTGGCTCCTTCTGTTTGGTCAACAATAATCTCGCCACCCCGCTTTACTCACAATGAAGCGTACTCTTGCTCGTAAATGCATCAACTTAGAGTAAACGTTAATGTATTGTTGTAGAGAGGGCGTAGAGGCGTGGCACAGCGGCGACCCGACTAAGATATGTGGCCATCGTTTGTCGGAAGTGGGAGGTTTGCCTCTCGCTAGATTGTATTGTAAACGAGTAAATCTCATTTCCAACTCTATTTCTTCCTAGAATACACAACTAAACATAAGGATGTACAGCACAAACAGGGGCACATAAACCACCTCGACTCGTTTACCGAGGAGTGCGCGCGTCTGCGGCAGTATCAATCTCCACGGGCCGCGTCCCCGCATGGATGTGTGATTTACAGTTGTGACAGTTTCATCCCATTGAGCGCGGCGCGACGCGGTCTGATGGAGCGAGCGGGCGAGCGTCGTCCCCGGTGGTGGTGGCGATTGGCCCGCTCGCCTGCACCGGCGGCGCGTTTGTCACACGCCACTGCAGCGGTCAGAGGGTCAGACCTTTCAACTGGATATTGACGCGACGATCTAGACGCGTCGCGACGCCGACAAAGTAATCTACTCCGTTGTTTTTGTCGGACAATTCAAGCTCAAGTTATGTTTTGAGTTTAAAAGGCAGCAATACCCTCGTGATATTGATGATATATTAAATTGGGTTCATAAATCTCATTTTTTAATCAAGTTTCTCAGTCGCCTTTCATTTTTCCTCAAAACGAATTTATTCACACCTCTGTTTATGGAGATAATATCAGATTTTAGGAGGGTATAATTTTTCTCTTTGCGATGAACTTCATCATAAAGCTATTTGGAGTTTGGTTCGTATAGTTAGTTTCCTATGATCGAACAAGGAGCGGGCGAGAAATATCTGGTTGGGAAGACGTTTCAAAATCCCATTAAAGTTTCGTATAGTCTTGAAAGTATACAATTTGTTTATCATTCTCACTTCTTTCGCGGAATAACATAAGAGGATCGACGTTACTTGCGCTCTCATAACGTTGCTTAATCTAAACAAATACATTTCAACTGTCGAATGTGTCTCTGCTGCGTAATGATCATTATGTGAGTGGGCGAAACACTGGTATTGTTGAATAATTGGGTAGAACTTTGCAAGATGTGCTTCAAGTTCATTTCCCATATGCACATCTGTATTGCATTTGTTGTGCACACAATATCCGTAGAGTCTTATGCAGTTAGAAAGCAACCTCATATAAAAGCTTCAGAAAAACTCATATTACCGCAAACAACGTACGACAGGACAAGCCGGCGTGATTCAACTAGATTGCTGTGTTGTCGCGCCATTCTTCGTTCCTGGTGTATCAACACATAACATCTTTGGACGTTTGTATTGTGCGAGGCTCCTCGCAAAGAGTTCGAACAGGAAACACAAACCTTCCAAGAGTAATGAGTATATTTTCAAAGAGAGACGTTTTAGAGAAATGAAAAACAGGCGAAATAAAAAATGACTAATTGTCCTACAACTAGACCAATTTATTTCGGAATTCCCTTGAGTGGATGTATTTAACGTGGCAGAGACGTACTTCTCTCCGCTCGTCTCATGCTGAATATATTTTGTTGCTCGTTTCTTGCTTTTTTTCTTGTCCTTTATAACTTATTTCTTACATAATCTTTTAAAAGAAAAATCGAGATCTAAATCTAAAAGCATTCATTCTTCATCCCGATGTTTTCTTCGTAAATCCTCCGGAAAGTTTTCTTCTAACTTTCGTAGAAAGTCTGGATTAAAGCATACATCATTTGGCGGAGCCGCGCTGGATGTAGCTGAGATTACTCGACGCTACATTGCAACATTCACATCTCTGCATATTTAACACGCTGGCACCCTGCAGTGCACGGGCTCGTGAGGGTTTATTTTGCATTGATAACAATCATAATTCACAGACTCACGTCATATCGTCAACATATATTTCGGCGTGTAATTTATTTCATGCGAAAGGATAAAGTAACGCGGAAACGCAATCATGTGTTAGCTATAGTGTATATTATATTATTTTTATTTATCTATATTTTATATTCTTAACTCCTTTCTCGATAAGCGAGTATTGAATCTTGTCTTAATCGTCAACGAACTCTATTTTAGAAGCAAACATTTTACAATAACCAAATTAATTCCATTCCAGATTACAACAGCTATTGAAATTGCGTTCCTTACGAAAGGGTTTATAACTGTGTCCTAGCTCACTAACTTAGTGCTTCGGACGTTGATTAGCTAGGGATATAGCTTGCAAAACTGGGAGTTCACATTTCTCGTTTATTGTGATAACGTGGGTTTGTTATGCCTCGTTGGAAATTCATACACACTAATGTTCCATTCTCTGGTCACAAAGCACTCGAAAACGAATGCAAAATACTTATAAAATCCCGGCATTATTCCTTTACTTGTACGAAAATATTGTAGCGGTACTGAACACATTTAACTTCGAATAAAAAACTAAATGTTTTATGAGCTTTTATATAAGTGGAATGGTAAAATGTTTGTTTATCTCGTCCATCTTGGATGTTTAAAAAAAAGTTTTTTCCCCTTCACAGAGGAGTTACTTGAATTAAAATATATCTAGTTAACAAACTAACCTTCCAACATTTATTAATTAAGTTTTTCTCAATTATAATTGAACGGTTCTTTTGCCTGTGTGCTGTAATATTGTTAAACCGCATAAAAACTTACATTGATTCACTATTGTTTTAAGTCAATTCAATTCAATTCAATTTATTCAATTCCACATTAATACATTATAACAGATACTAAAGATATATATATTTCAGAGATTCTCCACCACATAAGGCAACTTGTGTGTGTATGGAGCATCCCTTTTACGTGGACTAAGGTTAATATACATTATACATGTGTATAGCAGTAAAATTGACAAAGATAATTATTAATATGCATCCATTCTTGATTTCATAGTCTACTAATTTAAGCAACTAATAATAATAGGCTAGGACGAAAATAAATTACATCATGTATGTATGTATGCTATTGCGATAGCAATGTATACTAGTGAAAAAAACTTGCCAACTCTACTACAGAAGGTCAGTAAGTATTATGAATATAATCTAAACTAAACTAGGTACCTTAATCTAAACTAAACTAAACTAGAACCAAAAAGGAGGATACAATGCATCCATAATCACAGAGCTATAAAACATTGCTACTAACAGAGGGTGTGTCTAGAGTAAAGTAAATAATGTAAATCTTAATTTAAATACTTATAATATAATATGTATGACATTTAGGCCTAAAGAGTTTCGGTTTCAAAATACGTACATGATACAAGTTAAAATAGTTATCCTGGTATTTTATTCAGTCAAGAAATATAACTTGTGAAACTATCCAGTGTTCAGACTGGCGGTAAACTGTGTATTGAGTCAACGTTATAAGAGTGGACGAATACCAGCTTTCTATTTATTGTAATCGGTTATCAATAGATGAAAACCCTATTCAAATCATAAATATTAACCACATTCAAAATATGTCTATCACGATTCAAGTTAAAACACAAATATTGTAGATATCTACTAGCATCTATCAAGGACAATATAGAAATGGTGGAGGTGCCGGGTCATAGTAATCTTCTCTAGTGTACGTAAAAATAAGGTATTTATTTTTACGTTTGTCAGAAGGGGATAACCATACGAATAGCAATCATAATATAAATTATTAAGTTTGCATTTAAAATCACAAACAAAATCCTCCCAGCACTCGCACCGATTCCGTGAGAACTCAACTCCAGGTAAAATTATCTTCGAATTTAATTACTTTCTGGTAATCTTTATACTTTGACCGAATTCCATCGTTAGAAAAAATGTAGCTCGATCCGCAGCAAAAAGGAACATCCGACTGCGGTAACTAATTTACACCAAAAGTACAAAAAAAAGATAATGTATAACTTAAACAATATAATTAAGTTCATATTTTAATAACATTGCATATTAAATCCAACCACAGAGGAAAAGAAGATGGTTTGTATGTTGTTTGTAATTTGTGGGGCGCTTAAATTACTAGACTACTAATCAAGGTTGGTTCTATGCCATATAATACCTTATTCAAGTACTTGTGAGAGTTGAACTATTGCATTTTAGATATGTTATTAGCCTGGAAACTACTCAAAACAATGGTATACACAATCTTCTTATTATAATACTCTGTTAAACTTGTGTGTTAATTAAACTGTAATGGAATTAGCCACGGTAATCCCTTAGGTGGTTTTCCGTATCTATGATATCATAATTATCAACGAAATAAGCTATATAGTGGCTCCCTCTTGTCAAAACTGTTACGTAACTCAATCCTCGTTGACGATGTCGTGTCAGAATGCATAAACATCGCGCACAATATCGGCCGGTTTTATAAGGCATTGTGCTGGTGTAAAAGCTAACGAAGTAAGAATGAACAAGTCGGGCTCGTTTCCACTGGGAAACAATGTGGGTTCTCTCTTCAATTAGAGCGAGCCCTGGTAACAAGAACGCTTTACGAGCTAACTAACAGAGGCCATATATGTTAGCGGGGCTGCAGCGCATTGTGCTTTAGTTTTCAATACCACAGTAATAAAGTGGCTTGCCATGGCCGAGGAGAAGACATACGCGCGTTTGTTGACTGTGCACTGCCGAGGGAACAAGTTACCACACAGAGCCAGCTAATCAGCTGAGAATGCGGTGGATCGGGGAAGATTATGACGTAAAAAAATATACCGTTATATAGGGCTACTCGTGTATAATGTTCGTACATTTGCATGCTATGAATTCAGGTAAATTAACCATTGGAGTTATTAATTTTGTACCTGAAGCCGTTTCTGGAGAGATTCCATTTTATTGATTTATTCAAACTATAAATGTTTTTGTGTTCATGTGGTTGAGTGTATAACACACTCGTAAGAAAAGCAGTCAGCCCGAGTTTAAACAATACAAACAACACAAATTAAACACAAATATCAATTATTATCAATACAAAATATCAATTTTTTCAAATACTTTCATTGCGAAACTAAAAGAAGAAAGGTTTTGTTATTCATCAAATTAATTTAAATATCGATACAAATACTATCTTAAATACATAATTTTGAGTAAAGTAAAAATCGCTTGAAGTAAATTCTTAGAACTTAAAAATATCAAAATATGTGGAAGGGAGCTCGTCGAAGCAAAATCATTATAATGTTAAATTTTGCGAATCTTCCAAAACCTCTTCAGTCTGCGAAAACGTTTGACGAGAAATTCCCAACAACATTCTGAAAAACAAGATATGATAGAAAAATCAATTCAATCTGAATGTCATAAAATCGCATAACTTACAAACCAGCAGTAATAATCCATGCACCTGTGGCACATATGTTAATTAATTACAGATATTTCATTTCAACTTGTGTATTATATTATTCATTTTGTTTGAACATTTAAAGTAGCTACTATGAGTATAGCAACGTACCTTATTTAGTCACTATATCGCATAGTTTTATTTGTATTGTAAGAGTTAATAAATTCTTGATTTAGTTTTTCTACAGCTCCCCAGTGTAGGGTATTAGCTATATCAATATTGATCTTATAAACACTGAATGCTGTAATTCAAACTTTGATATAATGAATTTCACTTGAGGATCTGTTAGCGTTAATGTGTAAACTCGTAACACAACTAAGTACCCTCCGTGCCATACGTCCTGTATCGGCAGCACGCAGGCACGTATAGATCACAAAACATACCTTCACCCCGATAAAATATAACAAACTTGTTGGCTTACTTGAATACTTAATAATCTCATGTTGTAGGTTTTGCTTGGGAGCATCAAAAAAAGTTTAAACTTTTTACAGTATCAGCATTAAAGCGTAGCACACTTAGCTATCTGTTTTTCCTGCCTCCGTAGTTTATAGAGATCGTTTCCACGGGAATTAACCACCAACACGAACTAAACACAAACAACCAGGGGCAGATTACAACTTCAAAGAACGCACCCTTGCCAAGACCATTGCCTTTATTTACTACCCTCAGGATTTAGCCACAAACCTACTCATCGGTTATCTGCAAATATTGAAATACCAATCAAGTTTCGCTAAGTTATGTTCCAGGCATTTTTATAAGTGGGCGTGAATTTGTAACAAAAAGTTTAGATGTGATTTAAATTAAGTTTGCTAATAATTAATGTGAACATTATGAATGGGCACAATATTCAAAGTTCACATAGAACACATTTCTTCAGTAACAACGTAAAAACTAACGTTCTGTATGTATGCCCGCTTTAGGCTACATTACCCGGTGTGGTCCACTTCAGGTAAATTCCTAGATAAACTAACTCAAAATTCATCATAATTGAGAGAGTGTTAATATAGTAGTGAAGGGCTCGTTGGTCTTGTGTGGCTCGTTGGTCTTGTGGTTAGCGTATCTGCTTCCAATGCAGAAGGTCCAGGGTTCGATTCCCGCTACAGTCAGAAGTTTTTTAACTTCTGATTTGGACTTAAGTCCATCAGTTCTTGTCTTAGGAGTTTGTAAACGGTGACTTTGGAGCCGTCCTAGCAACGAAGCACATAATAAATTTCAGAGTTGTTCTGAATCGGCCTTGTTGATTCTGGCGTTGATTCGCGGGTGTTCGCACTGTCCATACCACTGATTGCTACATTTCCTATTAAAAATATCGATCTTTGGTTGGTTATCGCTCACTCGTCGATTGCGTCGGGGCCTGCAGGGTTGGCTTGGTCGCTTTGATCTAAAGTCCCCCACTGAAAATCAGTTATATAACTGAGTGGGTAGACTCTAAATAAATTTTTTTTTTTTTATTTTAATGCCCCAGGGCTATTGAAGAGAACTCGACTCTTGGCATCCGCATTAACGAATAAATACAACTAAACAACCTTTTGCAGACAGGATTGCCGGTGGTGGGTATCATTCCGTGATCTTTCTAAAATCAAGCATCACACGTTATAGTAGGGGCTGAGATGTACAAAAAAGGGCCTTGGCTCGACTTGCGTGCCGAAATTGATTTTTTGGTTTTAAACGGTTGGTATCATCGGACTTCAATTAATCTAGGTGTTCTTCAATTTTTTCCGCCGCCATCTTGGATAAAATGGCCGCCAATGTGCTTTTTAGAAAAAACGTTGTAGCGCACGAACGAACAAAGGGAAAATAATGAAATAAGTTTTGACTTGAAGAAAAATTTATTTATAAGCATACAAAAAACATAAGGGGTGAAAAATATTTTTTTGGAGGGGTAAAAAGTAGGCTTTTACTGTCAGAGACCACGTGTTTTTTGTATTGTTATTAATTTGAATTAAAAACTTGTAATGGACCATATAGTTAATAGCTTATGACAATGTGTGTATTTCTACGTACAAGAACATAAATGTCTCAACGGTAGCGTAAATAGTTTAGGATTTAGAGCTATTTGTATGTAGCAAAGCGTAAGAAAATTGCTTTCCAACTGCATACGCGCGCCTCTTCAAAATACCAGCGAGCTCAGATGTAGTCAATTTGGTCCTTTCCCTCTATTTTCCCTCTATATATTTTCTAATTTTATTTATAGCAAAGTAATTTTTGGGTAAAAAAAAAACAAGATGTACTACACCCGTGATATACAAAGAAACAGTTCCTACAGGAACAGTTTGTAGACCGCGATTTTTGTAAGCTCTTGAACGGTGGTAGCCGGTTGAGTTTTCTGGGATATTATATAAACATAACATGGCGTATCCAATTTGACGTCCCTCATCTAAGCCCGGGATAGAGTTGGCACAGAGCATGGCTCTGTTTTGTAAAGGGCGAGAAAAGATTTAAAGTTCCATATCGCAAACATTATAGGCTAGCTGGTAGGTAGGGGAGTATCACTCTCTGTAACTATATGCTCTATCACTTTATCAGTCGTCGTCGGGTAGCTCGCTCCTCTTCATTCTATTGACGACTTCCCCAACCTCGACGATAATGACCACGTACGATGACAAAGACGAGGACGACCACGATGTGAGAATTAAGACCCTTAGTAGACGAGTTTGATTCCAAGAACGGGTGTGATAAAGCATCAACTTTGCTAGAACATAATGTCAGCTCTCTGGGAAGATATCAGTTCGTATGTTCAACAATGTAGAAAAAGTTAAGGCAGGTATCCTCGAACACCTGGAAGACAATCCATTTTTAGTTGAGAAGCAACCTGTTAACATAACTTCGTTAAATGATATTTTAGCTCATTCAGACCATAATTAAATTGGCACGAATTAGGATATTTTAAGCTAAAAATTAACATTCCGTGATTTTTTCTGATATTTTTAGTATTTTTTTTATATTTTTCATTGTAATATTTAAGGAATTTTGGAAAATTTTGGATTTCGAATAAAAGCAACGTTTGATGTTCAAATGTAAATTTTAAGTGCATTTCTAAAACTAGATTTTTTTCGGAATTTTTTGCATATTTTGGATTTTCTGTATCTCAAATACTGGCAAAACTAATAATATTTTAAATTTCCGGGAAAAAACCAAAAACTCTTTCTTTTGCCCGTTTTTACACATTTCAATTTTCAATCTTCTCTAAAAACGGTACTATTCGTCCTATCGCAATGAGGTAAAAAAAATGTGAATTTGAATTCCCCAATTTTTTGAATTTTTAGTTGGCCAAATTGAAGAAACTTAAAGTCTTATTTTTCAAAAATCAAAACTCTTATGTCCATTATAATGGACACGTGGTCTGAATGAGTTAAATAGCATAGAGATGGCAAGCTACTGTACGATTATTTTGTTGCCAGCGACTTATTATTGGTTTATTCCAAAAGACAGTAAGATATGCATTGTAGATTCTATGGCCTTGATAGTGCAATGTATCACGAAAGGTCCTGGAATAAATACTTGCAAGGACTTTGCCAATGAGCTTGTTCTTCGTGTATGGAGAATTCTTTCTTTTACGTCGAGGGAAGAATAATATTGTTTACATAACGCCATAACTAACTTAAGGATAATATTCTATAAAAACGTAGTGATGGTTGTACCTAATGAAATTCATTGTCAATAACGCATCAAATATAAAACTCATTTCTCAGAAGACATAACTATCTCACATTGAGAGTAAATCACAACCTAGCCCTATACTGTGAACTTACGTAAAACACTTTTGAAGTCATTCAGAGAGGATAAAAACGAATCAATGTTGTTTCAGTAGATTGTACCTTCAGTAACGATCCCGACATGTTTAAACCGAATATTGAACGCCATACACACGAGGAAGCCGACAACTTAATTCCCCTTCACGTTCTAGATGCAATGGAGATGTGCATAAATTGTAACATTGACGTCATGTCGCCGGACACAGACGTATTCTTACTCTTAAGAGTAAGAGAGTAAGAGTAATTTTTATTCGCTTGACCAATACGGCAATACATAATAAAAGTATACACACATTATCCTCTTATGAGAGAGATAGTAGAGTGAAGTGAATAATTCTTAATATTAACATAGGTTAATTAATAATAATATCAATGTACAAAAAATGAAATATAACTGAGCTGGGCCTCAAACTCTGTAATAAAATAATTGATTGATGAATAGATAGGTAGGTTTTTCTATTTATGTTACATTACATTTCATGCAGAGAGATATTCATTGAGTGAGTAGAAACTTTTGGATTTAAAAATGTTTTCATGCTGGACTTAAAAGTTGAAATGGAGGGACAGGTTCTTGTATTGTTTGGTAGCTTGTTATATAGAGTTAAAGCTAGATATTGTGGACCTTTTGAGAATAGGGTTAGTTTATGGTTGGGAATGTGAATTTGTAGATTTGCTCTTGGGAGTGGACAGAGGTGTTTAGAGGGAAAAGATTAGGGTAGGAAAGAACAAATATTGCTGCAGCTTGAATAAGAGAGCAGGCCAGAGTAGGTATTCCTAGTTCCTTGAAAAGCTGTCTACAAGTATGCCTCCTGGAAACGCCAGCCATAATGCGAATTGCTCTCTTTTGGAGGGTGAATATTCTGATTGCATGGGGGATGCACCCAGAAAAGTAGGCCATATGATATGAATGAGTGAACATGAGCAAAGTAACCCTTTTAAGTATGTGGGGATGAACTAGCTGTTTGAGCTTCCTTAAAATGTACCCTTTGTTCAAGGTATGATCTGTTGAAAACTTTATCTTTTATTACTGGCCATGGCAAACACAAAAGAAGTATCAATTTGAATGATGAGTGCACTGAATTAGACAATGAAAAATGTAAACGATTGGTTGGACTTCACTGTTTCCCTGGTGGAGATTGGGGTGGGAAATTAGTTAGGCTTTCAAAAAAGAAAATTGTACCTTTATCAAGTTGTATCTTGACTTGTCTACTGAATTTAAACGAGTAGTACAAGCTTTTGATAAGTTGGGAGAAGACGATTTCGATTTCGACTAGGTATTGTACGATCTTGAAAGCTTTACATGCCAAACGTATGCCCCAAACACTTTAAAATCACCAAAGTCAAATACCTGCTCCGGGAGTTGTTTAGGACCGAGAAAATTGAAGGAGAGAAATTGCCGCCAACTTTAGGAGCATAATCATGCACCACATATCAGAAGAGCTAATGCCATGGCAAGGATAAGCAAGGGTTATCGTTCTTCTCACCCTAACTTTCTACCACTTACTGAGATCAATGGTGTGTAAATTGGGCCCAAAGAATCTACGGTTTTGTGAAATGCCTTCTCTGCCGGCTCCTATGGTGATATTGGAAAGAGTAAGGTGTGGATGCAAAGGCCAGTTTACGGGGAAAAGCTGTTTTTGCATGAAAAATTATCTAACTTGTACTTCTTTATGCAAATGCCACGATTGTCAAAACGTCAGGGATTATTGCATTCAAGTAGATACAGAGACGAAGACGATGTCAAAGTCCCGTTAGTGTGATGAGGTCCAATGATGTAAAAATTGGTGAGTCAAACTGCATATGTACCAATAACTTTTTGTAGAACGACATTTAAATATTTCTCATGAATGTAAAAAAGGTCTTATGGTACTACCCTAACGTGTTGATTTTAAAAATTGCAGGAGGTCACCTCGCATATCGCGTTCATAAAGATAGGTGCTATTCCAAATCGCTTGAGTTTAAGACATAGCAATGTGCACTCAGACATTTAAAAAATTGTATTAACATATGTATAATATATATTATAGACCACGCTCATTTCGCATTTTTAAGATAAATGAAAAGAAATTGTTTTCAAGCAATACAAACTAAAAAATCGACAAATAAAAAATATATATTTACACATTAATATAGACCTATAAAGGTCTATCCTTAAGTGTTATACAAACTTTATTCAAATTGTATATATTATATACATTTATTATTTCGTAATATTTTAAATTTAGCTGAAAAATAATTAAAAACTTAATTTTTTTCAAGATGGCTACCAAAATTAATTAAGCCAGTTAATATTTTGTTAAGTATTATTATCTATCGATCATATTTCTATCTATCATTCACTCTAAAAAATGTTTTGGCGCCTTTATTCGCCTAAATAGACCACAAAAGTACAAAATCAACTAAATTTTTAAAAATAATAATTGCATGAGTTTTAATCGTTTTTATGAAATGTACTATGGCGGCCATTTTTTTCAAGATGGCGGCGTAAAAAATTGAAGAACACCTAGATCATGTTTGGGTGAATGGTTTCTATCATTTTAAACCAAAAAAATCAATTTCGGCACGCAAATCGAGCCAATGTTCATCTCAGCCCCTACTATTAGCATGAGCGACCCATGTCGGTGTTATAACGAAGTATGAAAGGTCACTTGCACCATAGGTGTTTGTTCATTAAATATTCACCTAATGTGGAGACAAACTCATTTTATATATATTTTATAATCATCGCGAGCTCGCGCAGTTTTGTACTCTCAAACTTCTTAACTTTGGCGCATGCCAAGAACTTTGTACGCACCAACACTAATGATATAATTAGCATACTTTAGTGAATGCTAATGCTGTACTTTGAGGAAAGTTCAAATACATGAAAAATGTATAAACGCCTTATAGCCGCATAAAGAGTATAAACCTTACAGAATGCTGCAGTTCTTGTTAATAAAACCATATGCAAGAATAACTTTAAATCTAAGTAGGGAGTGGAGAAATGTACTCTTGATTGTACGTTGACAAGAACACAATGCATCTTAAAACAAAACCATTAATACAGAACAGAGCAACGAGATTTATAACGAATAGAAAGGACTGTGGACGCTCTGAGCGGCTAGAATTGTGTAATATACTGTCGATTGATAACTCTTTTAGAGAAATTGATGTTATGTATATAAAAAAAATGTTCCTAAACATCGTGGATTTAGACCCATTGACAAGAGTGCAGCTCGGGTATAGATCTGTCCGGTACGACAAAGGAGTCACTTTGTATCCACCATTCGCGCGGACAGAACAATACAAGAGAGGGTTCTTTTGTCGCGCAATTGCCTCGCTTAACTCTTTAGAGCAAAATACTAGGCAATTGAGCGACATTAAAACTTTTGGAACCAACTTGAGATGTGGCCTACTCGAAAGTCAAGCAGCTTGACCATAGACTCGAATGTAAATAAACAACACGAACTGAACTCGTCACAGACATGCATATTGCATACACAGTACACACGAACACTCTCTCATACTCACACTCGAACTCGCACTCGCACTCGCACTCGCACTCACACTCACACTCACACTCACACTCACACTCACACTCACACTCACACTCACACTCACACTCACACTCACACTCACACTCACACTCACACTCACACTCACACTCACACTCACATGCTCACGCACACTCACACTCTCACAAACGCACTCAATTCCCCCACGCACTCATGTACCACACTCTCCTCACAGCCTCCCCACAAATCTTAATAACACTTATGTCATCCATTATTTTATTTTTTCACGCCACCTCCAGTAGCTTTAATATCTGTACATAACATATTACGTATAAATAGCATTACTTTAGGTTTACACAGTAGTTAGATTATATTTAGATCATACACTGGTGGTAAGGCACATGTTGTTACGGGCCCTGCTCTACTCTTGCCACCAGCAATGTGCTTGTATTACTGTAATTCAATCATGTTGAAAATAAATAATAATAATAATAATAATAATTTTAATGTACATAAAAGTAAAAATTTGGCGTTTTGGTGGAGGTGCCGGGTTCAATGTTGACTATTTCATTTGCGTATAAAATGTATATAATACTAGGAAAACGCTTAAGTCCCGCCGCGTTGATGGATGAGCTTTTTTAAGTTTTTAGTTTGCGTGGGATATCTTTACTTATACAAGTGCTTTGCTTTGCTGCCTATGTATTGTAGGTGATTGTTGTCAAGTTTCTATTGTTACTTGTCAACTGTTATTATTTACCGTAAAAACTTATATTAAAAGCTTTATTTCTATGGATTCTGGCTAAATTTTTCAACTTTTTCATTCAAAAGGTACTACATCACCATTACCTTAATGTCCATGTATAATATGAACGTTGTAGCCCCACCCGTTTGGTCATAATCGGCCCAAATGGCACGAAAATATCGCACTAAACCGTAAAAAACTCATATTAAAACCTTTATTCTATGGATTCTGGCTAACTTTTCAACTTTTTCTTTCAAAAGGCAATACATCACCATTACCTTAATGTTCATGTATAATATGAACGTTGTAGCCCCACCCGTTTGGTCAGAATCGGCCCAAATGTCACGAAAATATCGCACTTAAAATCGAAAAAAATCGTAAATGTACAATATTCATGAGAAATATTTCTTCGATTGTACCCAAAAACAATACACCTCTAAGTTCAAAGATTTCGAAGGTCCCCTCCAATTTTCATCAAGATCGGAAAAGTCGTTTGCCTGGCAGAGAGTTAACAAACAGACAGAAAAACAAAAAAAACAAAAAACAAACAAACAAAAAAAAAACACCCGAGCTATATTTTTTGGGGGTCAGTGAAATTGAAGTCTTCGCTTCGCTCATCCAATTATATATATTTCTTCTTTCTGCACTTCCTTTTATTTATTTGTTTATTTTAATGTATTTTTTCGCTGTTGAAAATTATTCAAAAAGCCTTAATAAATTTGTATTTTTAATTATCGAAAGTGGAATTGTCTTGTTGGTAGAAGTGCCTTCAATCCTGACTAATTTTATACTTCCACAATGTATATTGTTTCATTTTTACAGGACAAAATAGAATCGTTAACATTAATTTTTATCATCGTACGTACAACTGGGTCCTTACTAATATTTGCATTGTGTGTTTGTCCGACACTGGCTGACTATCTTTCATATTCGTTTCTTAAATTCACGGTATTCGTATATAGAAAATGCAATCCTTGCTTTCAATACAAATAAAGTTAGCATTACGAGTCTTATGATTGGTGCATGAGGGACGATCCCAGGATTCAATGGCCTAGCTCTTCTTTACTTGGCTCAGTGCGAAAGATGAAAGGTTTGGCGGACTCATTCTATCTCCTTGTTTACCTCATTCTATCTCCTTGTTTCAGTGCGGCCTCTGAGAATGAAGGTGTCTGGCTGTGTAAAGGCTTGTCAATGGCAGTGTGCTGGCCAGGTATGGGCCAAGCAATAACCTCATTCTATCTCGCTTGTTTCAGTGCGGCCCCTGAGAATGAAGCTGTCTGGGGTTGAGCACCACGTGGTCCGGGGGGCGAAAGTGTTCCTGCAGTGTGTGGTGACGGGGGCGCGACCGGCCGCTAATATCACGTGGTACAACAACACCGAGGTCATCCACGAAGAGGGAGAGATCGAGATCAACACAAACTCTGCGGTCAAGGTGAGCATGCTGGGCCTAGTTCTTACTTAACAGTTTGTGTAGATATTTATCAACATTATCGGCTTTCCCTACTACTTAATTTTTAGGGTACGGACAACTAAACGAGACTACGATAAAATAATCATAATTGCCATTTTCCCAAATTTAGTTAATACTTCGTTGAAAAGTTCGTAATATAGAATGCAAATCAGGATGCCATTTTCTGAGGCTGCTGCCGAAATCAAATTGCAGTGTTTTTCTAAACGTTTCAATTTCGATTTTAAATTCTTTCAAAGCAAGTTAAAAGTCGATTCTTAACATACCTAGGATTAATAAACAGTGGGTGGTATTATGAAATACAAAGGACTGGTGTTACATGATTTGAACTATTTTGAATCCAATTCAAATATTGTCGGCACTTAAAATATAAACAAATAGTAATGTGGGTGAAGTATCCAGGTATTTCAGATTAGTGCCAGCTAACTGATCCCATGAGTAACGTAGCTATAACAGTGATTGAAATACTATTTTTCGGTAAACAAACACAATCTACATTGGTTTTGTTTTTGTAAATCAATTTTTTTGTGAAGCTTGGTCTAATAACTCTGGACTTTGAAAAGTCGTTATTAATTTGAACGTAATGATTTGCGCCTGATTTTTTTAAAATTTTATCAATGAAAGGTATCACCCACGTGCACCTTGTTTAAAAAATTAAGTTGACCTATAGTTGTAGGGGGAAACTTTGTAGATAAACTCGCTGAAAATGGCTTTGAATAATTCCCTTTATCCTCCCCCCCCCCCCTCCCACTCCGCCCGGGTAACTGCGAGCATAATTAGTCACAATCGAATAGTATTGTCGGTAATAAGTTATTGCATTCACCCAAGCTCATGTATAGATCCTACCGGTTGCACCTTATCCATTTCACTAATCACAACTTTGTGAAAAGCCTCAATCACAATGGCTCTCTTGTTTCGTGTGTGTTGTGTATTTCGTTGTCTGCTCCTTGCCGTGAAACATTTCCAGGGGAAACGAGTTTTCAATATAGTTTTCACCGTCTACCTCTAATTCTAATATTTCATTCATTGCGAGTAGACCTTGTAGCACTAAACTTTCCTTCCGTTTCCATTCAATCCTCGTGTTTTCTAAAGATTGAGTTTTTTTTTCACCGTAGCTCGTGTTTACCCATATTTACGTAGGCGTTTATTGTCTTCCGTGCTCCACTTGGAACCGGGGGTGGCGGGGGTTGAAAGGGGAGGATTCTAATTAGGACTGGAGGCCGAGCCGAGCACACTGCATCGCCATCTAAAAACTCAGCCAACTCTTGTCATTAGTCATTTTTATGCGCAACGAGTTCGTGGTGCAGAAGACATCGCTGTTCTATCTGGGGTGCATACTTCGCGGTGCCCCTCGCTAAGAACACAACCTAGGCATTAACATGACGGGAGGGGGCTGACACGACAAGGTGAACGCTGCAAGCTGGGGTTCGAATTAAGCATCTGATATAATATATATTCTTCAAACTACCGTTACGAAAGGCTTATTTACAATTTTAGTGACAGTATAATAAGAATAACTAATTTAAGAGTTTCGCGGCCAGAATATATTTAAAAAAATGTGTGAAAAACACTAGTACGTGTAAACACGCGACGCGGCGAAATGACCCGTTTTACATCTTTTTTAAGAATAAATAAGTTAAAATGTTTCCTGGTGAACAGTTATCTATAAGACAACCTCGTGAGTGTATACAAAAGTAAAACGATATATTGATTGAAATTAACATATAAAATACATCCTTTACTCCTGCTTGCTTGGTACTCTGTAACTGCGACAATGCACATCTCAAGTCGAGTGTTTGTATCGTGAAATAAAATGTTTTAATTATAAACATTTTGCATTGTGTTGTATATGCCTAAACAACTTTAAAACTCCAAAGCACGCTCACGTAATTTAAATTGGCACAAGAATTCAGGTTTAAGTACATCCCTACTAATTAATCGTCTACAGTTTAGAGAGAAAGCAACAGATTAAAAACACGTAAGCAATTAGCAGAGTAGTTAAAAAAACAAATGGATCAATACCAGTGATTGGGAGCAAGCATTGAGTGGTTAGGCAGGCGTATGTTCGCCGAGGATGAAAAGAGACGTGTAGCTAAGGTTTTATTCGAATGTAAAGTTGTAGCAGGAATGGTCCGGATAGTTACTGTAAGCCTAACTGTTAGTTTTATGGTCTCTTTTATGTTGAAGAAGCCCGTTTTACTGGCGAACTTTTAAAATTAAAACACGTAAACCGTGGCCTTCCTTCAAATGAAAGCGAATCCTAGTATGGGGTGGTATTACAGTTTGGTTTTCAGAGTCCTTAACAAAATTTATTGTTTGATTATCGCTCAACTGAATTTAAGACGGTGTAATTTACAGACTTTTCCTAGATTTTTACCCGTAAAGTTTTTTAATACTGAAAGTTATTGTAATTCACATTCTTCGAGTCGACGTTAAGGGGAAATATGGTTTCTAGCGCCATTCCGTTGGTTGAGTGCTCGTCGCCGTGTGCATATCTTTTAATTTATTCTCGGCCACTTATCTTCATGATGTTCGTCAGTCCCTCGCCTTCGTACAAGGACCGCACTTGAAGCGATAAATCCAACCCCAACTGTGACGGGAAGCTTTGTTGAAGAATAAATCCCGACTAACTAACTTTCAGATCCAGACCTGCAAAATATCTTCTTTATTTCTAATCTGTGTTTTTTTCCTCTTCCCTGCTTTCCGGAAACAGAGCCCGCAGACTAGGATCACTGAATCCGTAAGTACCGACCTGTAAATAAATTATGTTTGTGAATCACTTTCCAGGGTATTCTTCAGGCAGTTTGTTTTGTTTGTCTGTGTTTGGTTATGGACCGTAAAAGGCAAGTCGGTTTTCTTCGGGCGTCTCACCCCGTTGCCGCTAGAGGCAACCAACCCAACTAAATCTGCATTTTAAAACTCTTGGTCGGTTATGTTGCGAACGAGTTTTCTTTTATACCGCTTACGTCGCCTAGCCCTCACTGTCGCCCTCCCCCTAGCGGCAAATACATGAGAAAACTCTCCATAGGATGCTCTCGTATCGCACCTCGAAGCTCTTACTCTGTTAATCAGTTCGTTGAGACCTTGGAAATTCTTACTGTGAAGGCATTGTTATTAGCTATTATATCTTTAAGTAGCACTGTATTTTTAGAAGTATAATTAATTTTGCACTTGTTACCTTTTCCATATTTACAGGGAACCACTATCGTTTGTCACAATAAAGATTCTTACCAATTTTATTTTGTAAAAACATAGCAATTATTATTATGCAAGTTTGTTTTATTGAACTAATGTTGATAGTGCTTCGCTTACAATTACACGACTATGTTGGTTCCGGTTATTTTGCATCACCTACAATTAATATACAACTTGCATTGCATAATGCTTTCCTTGCAAAGTGCACCCCGTTATCTCACTATCGTAAGAGTTGGTTCTTTACATCGCCGAGATTCGTCTAAACGCTTGGTTAGATTTTATCTCAACACTTATTTATATCTACCGTAAACAAATAATAAATTGGTCGTACAACAGTGCAGTGAATAATTTTGATAAAATATGTATTCTTCATCTAGGAATGTAATTTGATACTGTCTGAAGCTAAGTTGGAAAGATGCATCATGAATACATCACAGATAACTTAGAACAACATACACTGTGTAAAAACAGTAACTGTTTCTTTAAATATAATAGATAACATGGGTGAGAGTTGGTTATTACCAATAGTGAACTAAATAGCCAATAGTCCCCCCTCCTTCCGCCCCGAATTACGCCACAAGAAAACTCACACCACCATACGAGACGACCAAATGCACTTTACACTAGCGTCTTGAAAGGTCTGATTAATCAAAAGTGGAATCTTGCACTTAACATTATCTAATTATTATATAGAATGTCATTTAAACAAGACTCTAAGTAACCACCAGTAATAAATTCGATATTGCCCTAAATTGACCCTTAAATTAAATTACGTGTTCGTTATATAGGTAAAGGAGGAGGACTGTAGGTTGGACACCGTAATACTTCGGCACCCACGTAAGTGCCAGACATCATAAAGTTTGAACGGTGTTCCCAGTTTCCCATAGTCTTAAGGCTTACAAGCACTTAGCTTGCAGTGTTGCCAAGTTAGGTTTGGTACGCAAACTTTGTTGTATGCAGTCTGAACTCACGATGAGGAATTGGGGTGGGCACCTCCCACTAGAGAAATATGAATGAGACGCATTTAAACTACTTAACCTAGTCTCCTTAATTATAGAATCTTCATAATTAGGGACATTACGGACCAAGTTTGACTATGTTTTAATTAAAAATCCATACACATATTTCACATCAAAGTACCATATATTTTAAGAAACCGGTTCGGACATTTATAAATAAAATATCATTGATAAACTTTTTAAAGTTGAGGAATGTAATCTTTAATTTCACTGACATGTGTCATTAAGCATTTAACATATTTTATTATATGACAATTTAATAAATAACTACCACGTACCTAGGCCACATGAAAAAATATAGTTGCATATCCAACAATGCAAGTTGTTGTTGTGTGTTGTTGATCGTAAATTACTTATCATTAACGACGTCCTTATATTAGGGATACGTGGCTTTTCCAAGATTTTCCTTGACAATATTGTATTGTAATTAAACTAAGGAGTTTTTTTGTCTATATTTTTATTTTTTTTGTCACTAAACATTATTATTAATTTTACCTACATCATTTATTTGGGGATAAATGGTTGACCGTTGTAAATTGTCGATGTGTGTTACTTTAAACATGTGCAGTTTCGGGACAATAAATCCGCTATGTTTATTTAAAATTAATATACATGACGGATTCATTGTTTAATTAGTTAAGTTTCATAATTTTATGAAACTTACATAATCAAACTTAAAGTACAATAATAATTAACATTTTAAAGATCAAAATCGAACTTAGATTAAAGTTGATTTGGACTTTCGCATCTCGTCCATGATGTTAATTTTCTTCCAATAAGTTACGAGGCGTGTTTTATTCTGAAATGTTTTTGAAAGTGCCCCCGCGCTATAGTTGTCAGCAGTGACATCCTCAGACTGGAGGAGCCGCCTATGTTTGCTCTTATGATGGAAATCAGTGTCTCGATCGATGGTCTCTGGATTATTGGTAGCGCATTAAGTGCTTTGAAAGCTGAGGCGGACGGGTGTGGTGGCTTGCGCGGACAGCCAACAACAACACACTTTTGATTTCTCACGGATTTCCATTTCATCACACTCCCGCGTGTCATCAAGTTTTCTCGAGTAGAAAAATAAAAATAATAAAAGTCTCTTGACAATATTGAAATATATCGACAAATAAAATTTTGAGTCCCCTTTTATTAAAGCGCCTTGATGCATCGAGCCTCTCCCCCCCCCCCCCCCCGTAACGACGAACCCCGGCTACTTAATTTAATGGGCCCCGGGGAGACGTTTGAAAGGCAGTTTATGTGTTATAGATATAACACTTTGATATTTTCTTCAATAAAGTGGAAAAATAATGAGAAATTCGAGGGAAGCGTTATCTCTGGATACACAGTTAATGGTGACGGAACGCAACCGTGGCTGGGGCAAATTAATTTCATTCGAAAACCTTCAGAATTTGACGGACGCGACGCGACATCGGAGTTACTCGCCAAAGAGGTGAATAAACCCATGTCGTGATTGAGATTCGAGGCTAATTACTTGATTAAGTCAATGTAACCTGCTTCTATAATGTGATTCAAAGATGGGTTGGAAACATTGAGGGTAGAATGTATTCAAGCTCGTCACCCTTCTACTTTGCCGCCATTATTATATTTCAATCTTCATTAGTCAACTCGCTCCGCCTGATTTACCACGAAATATTTTATTCATCTTTGATGTTTGACATCCGTAATCATATAAAAGCATGAGACATCTTAGTTGATCAAAGAGTATTGAGTTGAGTACGAGACATAAACTTGTATTCAAAGATGAAAGTCACGCACAGTACGAGATGTGCGAGGACAAAGGGGAGTATAATGCGATAGGGGATATGTAGTTTCAATAGTAGACAGGTATTAGCCGCACAGTGAGCATATTATTATGCTGCGTTGGACATGCAACGTGTAAAGTCCTACTAGACGGCAACTTTTTGTCTAATTCTGTTAATTGAGATCATATTCCGTAATTCGAGCAGTCCTGATCAGTGGACAAAACGAAATGAAAGATATACTTCTATGGCCAATCAATTTCCAAGGTTTTTAAGAGGGGTTGGGGCCACATCACCGAATATCCACTGCACACAATACCCACAAAAGAGTACTCCTTGTTGTCGTTCGGTAGAGATTAGAAATCTCGAGGACTGTGCCAAATTGCAACTATAGGCCTAGGTTTTTCAAATAATAGAATATTTATTTTAAAACTTTACTGATTTAAGGCTTAACAACACTAATATAATTGACTGGATCAAGATTAAAGATGTAAAGAGGAAGGAATTTGTGAAAGACTTTAAGGTTTAGTTAGTTCACAGCCGAATCGAATGTGTTGTATACATTCGTCTGAGTGAATTTGAGGAAGATGTTAAGTGAACATCAAGGTACTTGTTTATATAAGAACAACAATGTTTGAAGCAGGCTACGTTTGCTTTATCTGAATATAGAGACTTTAATTAATGTTTAGAATGTTTAACTTTTAAGTCATGTAGGCCTACGCTAGTTTCAAAGAAAGTTTTGCTGGCTTGTAGTTTTTGCTCACAATTTAATATTTTATCATAGCAATCGCAATATTAAATTAGCAATGTAAAGTGTAGAAATACAATACAATGTAAATGAAGCAAATTAAACTAGATTAATATCGTAAAGTAGCGCATGTTATCTTGTATTACATGAAAACACCTTTGATATCGGTGACCCAATTTTCATTAGCTTGTATCAAATTCCTCGAAGCTCTGTAGTAAATCAACGAAGTTTGCATGCCCTATATAGTACCCTAAATTAAAATATGAGTTCTATAAAATGTTTCAGTGAGTCGTCGTATTCTTTGATGCAAAATGTACAGTTTCTGAAAACATTCTTTATTCATTTCGTTATTGAAATTGTGTTGATTGGCATACATCAAGATGTTCACTCGTTGTGTTCATAACATTCCAACTCTTTAGCACAACTTGTTTACAAACCTCACGAAGATTGTAAAAATGTCACCTTGGATTGTGCATACCCACAGGAAAATAAATGAGTAGTTCCGAAAAATGTTTTGTAGGTAATTCATTGTTTATTTTTCTGAAAGATTTTCAGATAAATTATTGACAATATTTAATTCAAAACAAACTTTTATTTAAATAATCGTTAATATATCACAGAAGGTGGTCTACTCATCATCTAAATATTAAAATAAAGCATCGCGGCTTCCATGGGGCGAGTCCATAATGCCCCTCTAAGCGTACTCAAGGGCCTTGATTACTACAGGGGCTCGCCTCGCAATTTATGGAGCTTCTCCTACGGACTTTTTCTTTTTAAGACCTCTCGAAAGTCCCGAGCGTTGGATATAATTGGTGTTCAGTTCACGGGTACCGGTCTTCTTTCTGTAAGATTTACAGTGCTACTTAGGGATGCGGGCGTTAGGCCATCAGCTTTGCCCGCGGAAAGGGACGTGCATAAATGAACCAGGCGCCGCGCCCGTGCCAAGTTTCACGCCTTTGTTTCTCCCACTTCCGATAAATAGCTGGATGGGTTTGCGCGTGCACTACAAGGCCAATCTCCGTAACTCTTTCGGGGCTCGAAGACCTTAACATTCTGTGACGGGCGAGCGCCAAACTCCGCGCGCTGTGGTCATATCTTCAAGGGTGGCTTTCCCTGTTTGCTAAAGGCCACATTATCTTCAGTCACACAGCCCCAGCCAGACCGTTGTTTGCTCAATGTCGAATTTTAAACAACTTTCGAGACACAACTGAATCTTGCTTGCTTATGGCGCTCGGCCGTGAGCTATAATAACATTGCTTTGTGTTTGCCCATCCAGTGCAAATTTTATCAAAGTTTACATAAAGATTGTGGGAAAACTACTTGGCCGATCTTAAGAAACCATCCCATTGAAAGTTTTCAACTTTTAAAACAAACATTTAGTTAGCCCTTCATAATAAGTTTCTTGGAAAAGTGTTTGCTCTTTCTCTTCTTTTTGAAGATGAGAATCATCCAAAAACTGATAAATCCAAATACATAGACTTTCAAAAATGGATAACTGTGCGAATCAGGTGAAACCCATGAACCAATACCATTGAGGTTCAAATGCAATAAATATATTTTATTCGGAATGGTAGCGAAAATGTATTAACTACTTTTTTGTAAAGTAGTATGATGTGAATCATTTACTCCGCTGATTGTCATTTAGCGCAATTAACATGAAACGTGCATCGTCAATATAGACTATGGGGGTACCTCCGTAGGACAGTAACATGCTATAATACATACCACAAGTCTAATTGAATAACAGTAGAGCTGCCATAATCTTTGCATCATCGCACGAACCAGATCCGAGTGTGAGAAAGAATGCGCGAGCAAAGTACCGGTTAGTTCTATCCATACGCACGCACGCAATGATATTCAACATTTTATAGTAGGCTAGATCCCCAGTCTCCAATAAGTCCGCACAGGCGCGAGCGTACCAAAATTGAAGCGTCAATGTAACCTTTTCAAGATGGCGATTTGGCGTTTTAATTTATGCGTTTTTAATGCAATAAAGTATTTTTCTGGATTGTTTGATATGGTTTTAGCTTGTGCAGCATGGGAATGCACTAACATAAACAATAAGACGTTATTGCATAAGGGAATTCAGTAATCATTTGGTGTTAAAGGCTAATATGCTCACCTGTCAACCTGACAGCCATTTCGAAAATATATGGGCTACAAATCGCTCCCATCTACTTTAACATGCAACTATCCTTTTCAAAATGGCTTCTAATTGACACGCCAGTGGACCAATGACTGGGGATCTTGCCTACTATAGATGTTAAATATCATTGCACTCACGCGTCTCTGCTATAACTATAGACTATAACGCAAACTACCCGAGACTGGCTGCGGGTGTTTATACACCCATGCGATACGCACAGAAAGAGAGTGCACTTTTTAGTCGTTCTGAACGATTTCGAATCCGTACATAGCACAGCGCTGCAATATCTCACACAATTTCGACAATTCGCTCATCATATCCATTTTCCGAACACACGTTCCTGAATTATGTTAACATTTTTAATTTTAACAGGCCTGGAAGTTTTGACTCTACAAAAACGTGTAAAACATTTCGGTTCCTGTGAACATGTACATGAGTGGTCCCTGGTGTACGTCTGGTAGATAAAAACTCGAACTGTGAAGACGGATTTCTCAACTAAACCATATCCGCTTGCTCGAGCGTTCGAATACTGAAACCTTATTAACGGTTTGAGCACATGTTAGGCGGAAGTGGATCGTGAGTTTAATTCTCTTTGTCATTTATTTAATTTTGAACTTAGTCATTAATCTTCACCTCAACGTAGCGATAAACCACGTTACTGTAGTAATTACCTGATTACGTCACCTGAGTTAATTTTCCACTAGCTGGCTGGCATTCTCTTTGGACTCCGAATTAAAGTCGACAGCAAACTCCAAATATAGCAAGGAGTACTGACCTGGTTTCACAAAGCGGTGAATTAACATTATGTATATGCACAAGACAAACTTAAATTAACTGCCGTTACGAATTTGGTACATTCTTATAAAACATAAGATACAGCAAGCTATTTATAACGTAGTATGCATGATGTATATTGTGTTAGATGTAAATTATACCACTATAAATTCTAGTGGGTACACATTTCTTATTAAGGAGGATGTTTCAAAGCTGTTCTTGCGTTTGGATGCAGATACCGGAAGAACAATTATATCTTTAAAATATAACCGCACGGAAGACATTTAAACGAGTAAACTTGGTAAAACATGCCCAACGTATACTATCACTTATCGGTGATTTTTAAACGTGACGCGTGAAGACGTAATACCATATCAATGATATATCGTATTACTCATTTGCGCTGGGTGTTTTATGTAAGCTTCCATATTTTCTTGTTTCAAATTTAATTTTACAATCATCAAATATCACCGGAAGAAAACCAGAAAGGTTTAAAGAGAATTATGTTGGGCGATTATGTCTGTATCCTCAACGATTTATTTGATCTTTTAAGAATAACGTAAATTATAAATAAATTAGATTCTGTTTGTAAGTGAAAACATATGCAAAATAAACAAACGTTTTTTTATGTAAAAATTATATATAAAATGTTCTAAACCGCATTCAATTAAAAAACATTAAAAAGTTACTTAAAACGGCTACAATTTTCAGACTAAACTTCAAGTAAAAACATTTTTTCACAATCGAGAACCAAATCGCAATTAAATAATAATAATATTCTTAAACCTTCCCTTTTTGTAAATTCTGTGTGAATGGGGTCATTGAATATGTACAACAGATGTATGTTTTTTAAAATAAAAGTTTTCCCTCTGTGTATTTACTGCACTGCAACGCACAGTGGCATCTCTGCATCTCCCGTGTAAAGTTACTCTAGCTCATACTCAGTATACGACGAAGATGACAGACCCTTCATATGTAGGATTACATAGAGGGCATCCCATCGACCACACGCTATTCACTGTTGTAAAGAGTTAGTTGGAAGTCTATGATTCGTCGAGTGCCATTGACAAAATGTGAAGTGTAGTACAAAATATTTTGCTGGGTGAAATGAAAGGACGTTTTGAATAAAGAAGTCAAGTCATCAAGTGAAGCCTCATGTGGAGTACTGCGTATAATGGATTACACAAAAATCTCATGATGTCGTTCATAAAAAGGATGGATATAAAACACAGGCATGGTTTTTGTTCATTTAATGACGAACATAATTTTGAGTGTTTTTAATGTTTACTTTTTCACGAAACTTTACAGCATATTTCAGAGTTAATAAATATCATAATGACTTGCAGGGGAATTTTATAAAATATAGTCTTAGTAAAAAGAAACTAAAATAGCTAGATGTACCTGGTGATACTTCGTTATGTAAAACGCAATGGCCGTACAACTTTGGGTTTTACATCTAATTTTCGTTTCAAAGTAGAAGAAATCGAGTTTCCATAATATAGCTACGTCATGTTTAAAATGTTCGTTTTTGTATCAAACAAAATTCACGTTACATTGTTTTCTTAAGACGAATATTTAACCTGAACCAACACACCTACCTCAGTTTCTACACTTTGTGTGGTTAAACTGCGAGGAGGTTACGCTTCGTATTCGAGGAAAAGCAAGGTACTTGTTATTTTATTCGGAGCTAACTTTTTTTAATAACCATTCTATTTTATTTATTTATTTATTTATTTATTTATTTATTTATTTATTTATTTAACGTCTATCCTATTCAGTTATAAAAACTGATTTACAAAGGAGGACAACTAAATAAATCTAATTACATAGATGCAGAAACAACAATAAACTACATTTTCGTAGATATTTGAAATAGTAGCATTACAACAAAAATGCATTTAAACACAACAATTTTGGTAACAAATAAAAAAATATATATTATATGCATTTAATGAATGAATCAAATATAAAAAAGGGTGTAGAATGAAAAGAAAAGAAAAGAAAGGGGGGGAAAAAGGAAAAAAGAAAGAAAAAGAAAAGAAAAAAAAAAAAAAAGAAAAGAAAAGAAAGAAAAGAAAGAAAGAAAGAAAGAAAGAAAGAAAGAAAGAAAGAAAGAAAGAAAGAAAGAAAGAAAGAAAGAAAGAAAACTGATTTATTAGACGATCCCACTCAAACGAATATGAGGTTTGCAAAAAATCAGGAACAGCAAATCAGGGAGTAATCAATCTTTCGCGGAAGAAACCACCGAACGCGAATCTTCATTCTTGTGTTCAACCATCATTCTTGTGTTCAAATCTTGATAACAATTTAGTGCAAAAGATCTTGACTCTAATATATAATTATATCAGATATATAATTATTTAAAATTGTTCATGTCAAAAACTGATCACAGCAATGATACAGGACACCTAACTCAAGTTGCAAGTTCCACCAGTGGGCGGCAACCAGACAATCTAGGCAGAAAAATATCAATTGAAAATACATTGAATACATCAAAATCAAAGCAATAATGAACAAACAAAGAGAACAGCAAAATCATAAATAAGAACATATGAAGATAAATTAACATTACATAAACACAGAGACAATGCCCCACAAATAAATAGTAAAAATCAATTCTTCTTTGTTCTTCGATTCATTATCATTGCTTCAATTTTACTTTTAAATTGTACTATTCCTAGCTCAGTAAACTGGCTTCTAATATCATAAGAAATTGAATTCCAAAAGGATACTCCTCTGTACAAGAATGACTTTCTTAATGATTCAGAAATTAATTTAGGAACTTTCAAAGAGTTTATTAGAATAGAATTATTAATCTCCCTATCACCGGAATTATTAATCTCCCCAGTCAACTATCGTAATTTGAAATTAAATTGTAGGTTACAGTAACTACCAAACTGAGTGTATACATCTCAAAAACATAATATCGATGAGTTACAATTTTATATCGCGAATATTATATATTATGTTTCCTTTAACACGAATTTGAACATTTTGAAATAAGTCGAAAACTTTGATATAAGCAATGCAAGCCTATTTTTAAATAATTGAGCGTTTCTTTCCGATTTTATATGTAGTATAGAGTGAGGATAATCAGAGGGAGGGATAGTAGTGATTTACTCAACAATACTACTTAGAATGATTCCGCTGACAGCTTTCTGCTGTCGTATCATAAAAATATTTAATTTATTGAAATGTTCAACGTTAGTGACTGAATTTCAACCCCATATCGCATATTATCTAAAATCGCGTTACGAACTGTGATGCTACACCGTGTTTAATTTTCCTGATTTATAGTCCACTCATTCTTTTTTACACCAGAGATAGTGGATAATGTACGTATTAACAGGACGTGATGGTTTCTAATCCAGCACTGAAACAAATAATGTTGAAATTTAAAAATACATTCTCTTCAAACAATTAACGTGTTTGTAAGGTATACATTTTTGCGATGGGTTTTAAACCCAGTGTCTGAATAAATATCAACGATTACAAAAACGATTGTCCTTTTTTCTAAATCAGTTTTTTTTAAAACTGAATAGGATAGACGTTAAATAAATAAATTAATTAATTAATAAGTAACGTTAGCTACTGAATATCAACCCCATATCGCAATTACCTAAAATCACGTTACGAACTGTGATGCTACACCGTGTTCCATTTTCCTGAAACGTTAAAACGGATACTTTAATTCGTGAATCATATAACAAATCATATGTATGTTCCCTCTTGATTTTATGATATAATTTTACGTAATAGTGACAAGCTACACATTGATGAAAAGGTTCACAATACACGGCATATAAGCCACACTGGGAAAGATAAATTTTTAAGCGAGCGAAGCGAGCGTTTCCATTTGACTCTGCTGGAAAAATTAGTCACTGGTTTTGTTTTTTTTTTTTTTTTTTTTGTTTGTTTGTTTGTTTGTTTGTTTGTTTGTTTGTTTTTTTTTGTTTGTATGTCTCGCGATAACGTTCGAACGGAGGCTCGGATCGAGTTGAAATTTTCACCATCCGCAAGCTTTGTTCTCGATTGAATGCCATTAGTTTTGTGGCAAAATCGTTTAAAAAAGTTAAAAAGTTACATTAAAGTTAATCGAAAGTTTTTTTTTTCAAACTAACCGGCGACAAAATCTGAGATAGCCAAATCATTTAGAATGTCCGTCTGGTCACGAATATGTTAATTTTAGTTTGATACGATAAGTAGTGTAGATGGAAATTACTTATACAAAGTACGTTGCCATGGCACGAAAAGACGCGCGAAGTTTCTAATGCACTGCCACCTAGAAGTAATCAAATACTTTCGAGGAAGTGTCTATTATTTGTCAACAAAGAGTTTAAATAGTTTTCCCAAGGAGTCAAGATCCTCTAGATGGCGGTGGATTTTAAAGTAAAGATTTAAACACGGTTACCCAATACCTTGGCAATAAATAATACTGGAAACGCGAACGTCGTAATTTTAAATTTAAAAAAATGTGCATGTGGGTCTAGCTATAGCACGTGCTCGCTATCAACGCGTCCAAATGAGCGTTTCCTAGTTGCAAATTAATACGACTGAAATTAAAAAATAACAATTAGAATAAACAATGCCTGCAAAACTACCAGAAGCGCGAGGTTCATATTAAATTCCTTTATATATCGACTTTAGCAACCAATTGAATATTGATAGTCACACGGTATTCCTTGTTGAAAACGATATGTTTTCAATTTATGTTGAGATAATGTTACTCACATCGTCGTTGTAAAGAGCATATGTTGTTTCAAAATAAGGGTTAATAAACCTCCTGTTATTTCAGAAATAAATTAATAGCTGCACAATATTAAGACAAGGTATGTTCACTTCCCGCACAACCTTTAAAAAGATGACTACATTTAAAATAACTTTCAAAGTTTAATATTTATGCATTGCAGAAATAATGCATAGTTTGACATCTGTAATAATAACAGTGTAGTAAAACTTGCCATCACTTTCCCCCTCTATGTGTACAGGATTTGTTTAACAGTGTATAGAAAGCGTCGACCAATCGAAAACCATCAGATAAACCGACCTCTTGCAGCATCCTATTTAATCAGGTTGAGTAGCTTTATCGGTTTCATGTCGACTAACTTCCACTTGACGAGATGCGATGCCATGTGTTCTCTATGAATCTACACGTTAAGTAAGTCAAGTTAGTCAACAGAAGTTTGTTCGACAAACCGTGTTCAGTGGTCAGAAACTCGTCTTACATGAGAGAGTTTTGAGGTACTGCTTCACTTCCAGTTCGTTGCGCCGATAATAGCAGCATTTAGATTACACAAACTTTGTGATTTGAGAGTACGCCTTCGTTGTGTGGCTATGTTTTAGGATGAGAACCCCTTAACGAAAGCAATTGACAACACGATTTTATAAACAAGCAATTTCCTTGTCCTGCCTTTACTCAAGAAGACAGAAAAATTAAGAAATTGGGCACACACAGCAAACGTCTACATCGAATTATATATTTTTTAATATAAACTAATTTAAAATGGATTTTTAAAAGTTATTGGATGGATGAGAGCAATATATTTTTTCCGGCGACATCCAAGAACACTGAAACAAATCTGTCTAATAGCAAGTGTAGATCTTCGAAGGTAAGCAATCACTTTTGATAATGTTGTTCAAATTAAACGCGACTGATCAAACGTGGCATCTATTGCGCCATATGGCGAGGAGTATAGTGAGTGGCATCGTGGTGCTTCTATATTCGACACAATTTCTTATCGTTTGAGCGACGTTCATTCAATGTTAATATGATGTCGTGAGGAGAGAAACGTGTTAATTTACTGTGATCGGAAATGTCCAAGATTCGTTGACCGCCAGAGTCAAATAGTTCGAGACTGTTTAAGCGAATAAATGTCGATCCTCGCGCGGGCGTCGGCAGACGACTCTCGTCCCGTGCGGTCGAGAGAGGGGCTGGTAACCAGCCTACTGTCGCGCTCTAGTGGTTTCCTCTTGTACTGGCTGGGCTAGGTAGGTGTATTATTCCCGGGGCGAAGTTACTGGTGTGTGTTTGTTTACATTGGGAAAGTCCATATTCGCCTGACTTGGAGATAGACCACGAAGCTATCGCAGGCTCAATTCTCGTCACCGGCAACTTACAATGAGTTTATTTGGTACCTGGTTCTTAAGGCTTTTGGATGAGCACGGACAACTCTATGTTTGCAATGTTCAAAAATATCCATTTAAAAATCACTTGTGCCCCGAATACAGCAATATACACATACGTTTCTGGATCCCGTTTTGAACTCCAACTTTTACCCAAATGATTTGACACTTTGAGAAGCTGTTAACAAAGCATGTGCACATGGTGCAATCAGAGATATTTTAACATTTCATAAAATAATTGTCCCCAACACAAGCTTTAGAAATTATTACAGAGAATCATCTATGGTGGCTAATCTAAGGTTGGCTCATGCCAATTGGGTGTTAATTGCTATAAGTTTTGTCACTACATTTAAATTTAAATTAACAATGGTCAAATAATTGAGATAAGAATATATAGCCACAAACTCTAAGAATACACATTTTTGTCTCCAGTCGTGTAGTATCTCGTTGTTAAGCTTGTTTATGTGTGTGCATTTAATGTGTTTGCCTACCTCTTACTTCACGTACAATATCAGTGGTTTGATTAAATATTGTATATACGACGGCTGTGAATAATATTTTTTTCAGTTTGATACAAGAGTTGATGCCGTGTCTTATCACGCAGTCTTCTCTTTGAGGAACAATGCACGATAAATCAAATATAAATGACAATCATCAAAAAATCAATATCATTTATCTATCACATCATACTTGGAGAACTATTCCGTGATTCAAATATAAAAACACATGTTACAAACACGCGCATACGCATACACTAAAAGCTAGTTCATGTGAGTGCATCTCTGTGTAAAATGTACACGTAAAGTAAACCACATACGCGACGCGGTACTTATACGTGGTCTATACCGGTAAGTTTATATTTCCTTTCCAGCGTAACCCGTTATCACTGTGTTAGCGCATCCACGAGTAGCTGTTATGTATTGGCGGTGTCCATTCAGGATTAAGATTGCAGTTGTTAAACTTGATAGTCGCCATAGTGGAAGTTAGTAAGGAAGAGAAAACTATCTACATCCCACTTTACCTTGGGGATAATGTACCTTATGATGACCAACGGCCGTCCCATATGGCTTCCCGTAATGCCCCACTTGGGACGCAATGATCTCGACTGGGGGCCGTAACTTAGCAAGGCAGCCCGCCGAAGTGGTGCTGCTGCATTAAACACGGTCTTAGTCAACACGTCGAGGAGCGTAACGTGAGGTTTTAAAGCTTAATTAAAATTACACTTTATGACCGGCCAACGTACAATGATGAAGTAATTAGAATGTAATCGTTATGGGCTAGACAGTGTTCCGAATTATTAGACATGCAATGTGTGTAAAGTTTATAACCAGCTACAGTCTCATTGAAATATTAATGTTGAGCGTTGAAACTTGAGTGCCTACATACAGAGACTGGTGCATGCAAGGGATTATCCTTGTTTCTGTTCGTTCTCCAGTTCCCGTTACCCTTATGGTTTTCTGCACTTAACTTATATCAAATATGGCCACTGATTTGTGGTTTTCCCATTTTCGTATAGTTTGCACATTAATTAATAGAATTCATTAGAAAAAAGTAGCCGCACAAGAGTTGTTATACTGGCCAACCCTCAATTAGTTATAAAAGTTTGCACGTGATAATACGAGATACGAGATAACTAAAAAACCCAAATATAATAATTTTGTGAGTGTATATCATTACTTGTATACTTGAAAATCAAATGACAATTGCGGCTCCTCATTTTTTCATGTAACATGCATGTTTCTTCTTTGTCGAGCATCGTCCTTCAGCTTGCCCGGGACTTGTTGAAGGCAACATTGCGTTGGCTGGTTCGTAGTTTGATACTTCGTTGCTGTTTTTAACATCTAGCATATGTTAATCTTATCACACTCTCCTCTTATCACTTATAAGCTCGATTTCGCCTCATCAATTAAAAAGTAAGGAGATGAAACTGGTTTTATAACACCACACCGCTCTCCTTGTTACAACTTGAAATTCTCTTGTTCACGTTTTTTGTGTGTGTGAAATAGTTTCTTAAAGATGGTTTTGAATGTGTTCGTTGAAGTTAATATTTGCGACCTGTCTTTTTGAGAACCTCTAATTGATAATGAACGCATAACCTTCCAAACACAATATTTAAATAAAGAATGCCCTCGTGCACATCGAACAATGATTTGCTTGCTGGCGAAATCCTAGAGTTGTACGTAGTTTCTAGAAATCGTTTTATTCCCTTGAATTATTTCTTAACCCCTCCCTTTAAGATTCGTAATGTATGTATTTTTAATTAAAATCTGTTCCAATATATTTCAGTAATATTTTATATTATTCACATTTAATTTGTTTTGATTGTAATATAATATATATCCTATGTGTACCTTAATAATGTAAAAAAAGAACGCTGCCTGCAACTATCAATGTAAGTCTAGTTGCTTCAGTTTGCTGTCTTCAAGATTTAATTCTATTCTTCTTAAGATTCAGATCAGATTGCAATTGCAGTTTTGTGTTGATGGTTGACGTTGTTTTCAGCCCGACAGTACATACGAGACGCAGAGCAACTTGATCTTCACAGCGACGCGCTATGAGAACAGCGAGACCCTGACTTGTGAAGCCACTAACCAGGTCATGTTGGAGAAGGCGGAGAAACCCTTGAAAGAGGCAATCATGCTGGAAGTGCTATGTAAGTCACATCATCATTATAATTATTGTTATTATTTTTATTATTATTATTATTATTATTATTATTATTATTATTATTATTATTATTATTATTATTATTATTATTATTATTATTATTATTATTATGATTATTATTATTATTATTATTATACATACGAAACTCGAATGGTAGGCTTATATTTAAAAGAGCTTATTGGACTGAAATATTATTAAAACATGATTGAAAAAACTTTAACCAAGGCGACTATTTACACACACGAATTTCCGGATGACACTTCCTCATCCATCATCAGGCTAATGCCAAGGATTTTTCAAGTATGAAGAAATGCTTTGGAAATTGTTGGAAATTATTTCCAAAATCACCATTATGTTATATTTGTTTTCGTTTAATAAGATTCATGGAATTTAAAAATATAACTTTAAGAATTTAGTCCAGTGTTAAATATTTCAATTAAATCATAATTTATGTAAGATTATTTTAAAGCAATTGTCGAGGTGTGTTGGTTGGTAGAGCATCGGTTCGTAAACCGAATGAACCGGATTTGATCCCTGGTTGTGACATATTTCGAAAATTGACACCACTGCATCCTAGTACTTACAGCGTGCGTACAATGAAACTTTATTACTAAAATGTATCTATTTTGTGGCAAAACAGCTTTAAACTACAGTTTTATTCCATCTGATCATAATTAATATGTCACGGTTTGGTCTGGTTCGTTTTGTTTTCCCACGAGAAATGTACATTTTGAATTTTTCTGTGAAATTATCAACATTTTGGGCGTTAATAATAAATGTTCAATCTCGTATATTGAAACTGTAGTTCTCTTAAACGGCTATCAAGCCATCTACCGTATCTTAGTTTGGCTGTCGTAAATGCCCTGGGTCGTGAGCAACGTAAAGTACAATCTTTCGTCAGAGGTGAATGTCTGCAACGCTCAAGTTTGTTAATTAAAGTAAATAAACAACCCCATTTCTGTTTAGAGCGCGTTTGTTTAAGTAAATAAATGACAAGGGAAGGTTTAATATGACAATAACTTCGTCATTTTGCGACACTTAAACAAAGCAGAAGCTAAATTAATCCATGCAGTGCAACACTTAAACGCCACGGTCTTAGTTCAACATTTACAATAATATGAGGCCTTTTCAAATCTTGAACCTTGAAATATTTTGAAACGAAGCAGCGTCCAATATGTAATAACAAGCCGAAGCTGACGACTTTAAATTTATTCACGGAATTACAGTAATCTATTCATGATCAATTTTACATTTGAATAGATCTTAAGATCCGCAGATTCTGGACGAGCCAAGGAAAGTTGGCCTTTAAAAATTTTATCTTCAAAACTAGTATACCAAGTTTCGCTCGAGAAGCTTTAGTGAAAATAAAACAACTTTGTCGCAAATACAGACTCCCAGTTTTATCAATCTTTCACGGAAAAGACATTATATTCTTCTTTTCCATATTCTACCTTTTGTCGAGTTAGTTACAGAAGGCAGAGTTGTATGACTAGCTATAGCAAAAGAATGGAAGCACCTTTTTACATGGTAGTTTTTAGGACGCGAGAACTGCCTTTATGCGTTTTTATTTTTTGCATTCAGTTGAAGTTTAAAATTTACATGGGTAAGATCAACATAAATAGGGTGATATATTATTTAAAATATCTCACCAAACTCGCTAGAATACAATCATCAATGCCAAATTTCCACTTGTATAGTAGAAGCGAGACAGAAATAGAAACAATTCCATAAAATGTCATATGCGCAGTGAAATTCAGCTGATATAGATCCAATTAAAACGATTTTATATCGTAAAAATAATTAGTCATGACCTCATAATATAGTTCGTAACCGGTGAAGAGCTTGTGAAAAAGGCTTAAAGCTAACTTTTCTTTGTTTAAATGTCCTGATTCGAACGTTTTCGACAATCTTATTGATCGCGTGACAGAATTGTGCGAGAAAAGTCACTCATAACCTTCGAGCTACGTCTACATTTTCGCTGAAGATGTTATTCTTGTTCGCTTCGTGCGACACCTACGCGTTTCGCACAAGTGTTTTTCCTTTTGTAATCCGATAATGGCGTCGTGTTCCCTCCCCTACTTCGCCCTCTTTCCGCCACACACGTAGTAAATAAATCCATTTGAAAAATGTTGTATTCAGTCGAACATGCACCGTTTGCTATCTGGGTTACTCAGACACCAAGTAAGCCCCATCAATTCGAAACACTGCGTGAGACAAACTTGCCCTTCCCCCCCCCCCCCAACACCCCACACACAACACCCCTCCCTCCAACACACACCTACACTGCAGAGCATGCCAAGGTATCGTATTCAATGAGCTAGAGAATATTTGCTGGTGTTTTCAACAGATGACTGACATAATATACAAAAATAACACAATATACCAAATACAATAACTTTGCCAGTAAAACCTTCATCGTCTCTATCGTACCTTAACACAACATAATATTCTATGATTGCTATAGATTTCTATTGCCATACCAGTTATTTACATTCTTATGCATTATAATGTATAATTCACATTACTGCAGGAAAATTCAATTTTAGAATTGATTCGTCTACACTAAAAAAGGGGGGGTATCAAATAAACCCCCGGCGTTTCTTGTACATTCATGCTTAATAAATACTATGTATTTTTTATCGCATACCCATGTGGCAAAGGACCGTTCATTTCTTGGTAAATTTGGTGAGGGTTCTGATTAACTAAGCTTCACTTAAGAGATAAATGGAACGTCAGTCACAAGGAATACCTAACTACAAGCTTATTACTCAATAAATGAGCTATACCGCAAATCCACGTTTCACATGGAAATCGCAGTGGATTAGATTGTCGGGTCGTAAGTCGCGTTTTATATTTATGTGAGGCTTTTGCTAATTAAGAGCATACTCGGCGATTCATCATGAACGGCGATCCATAAGAGCTACAGTAGATTAGGTGCTGGCGTGGGTGTCGGGCTATTAAAACATCTCTCTAAAGTAGAGGAGACAAATACATGCTATAGACAAATAAAAACCTTTCTCTCTTCGATTATGTTCTTCGTGCAGTAGCGGAAAAGCGAAATCACCAATCTAAGAGATTTTTACTTGCGATTTTAAGTGAATCCTCATTGAAAATGGATTTCGCGAAGAATTAATTACGTTCTTCAAAAATTAATTAATAAATATAATTTTTACGTGTCGTACCGTATTCAACTTTGTCAAATCGACACGTAGTTTATCAATATCAAAAATCTTCAAACATTCTATCACGGAAAGCAAGTTTTTATGATCCAGATCCACTCACTTGTATTAATTTTTAATAGAGCACTAAACGAGAATTCCTCATAAGGTATTATGATGTAATATTATAAAGATTATAGCGATGTTTAGTTTTTGGGGAAAGTTGTATTTTTGTACTTATTCAACATTGTACGGGAAATAAGTTGACAGGAAATGATGTCATCTTCGTATTGCTTAGATTCACAAGCGGTTCTTTCCTTGCTGTTATCGATTTCCTTTTCCGCTTTTTCCAGCAACTTGTGTTACAACAAAGCTAAGGCAAAATCCAGTACAAGCTGTCACTATTGGATACTCATTACGTCTTGTCGTTTCTTTGCTAAAAATCTGTTTTTTTCTACCGTCTTATCTTTTCGACAGGATAAAAAGTTGCCACCAAACACTGTCGCTAAGAAACAGGCAGTGCATCAAATTCTCTGTCTTTATGCGCAGACTCAAACATTAAATAGAGGATGAAGTTGCTAAGGGGAGTTTTTATGCAAGCTATGAGAACACTGCATACAAAATTGGCTCGTTCAAATTGAAACACCCGTAGGCCCATATACGACATCCTCGCAAGGGTGGAACGCCCATGTATTATGTAGATAAATGTGTCTTTTGACGTAGCTTCTCGCCTTAATAGAAGGCTTATATTATACGCTTTGGTCACATTTATCTATGCCATCATTATACAGATAAACGTTTCGACATTAACGAATGGGGCTTATATTCCTGGCGTCGTAGGTTTGATACTGACACTGACACATATCAATAAGACAGAAGTATTACCTGCGAATTTTCTTAAGTGAAAATGCGATTTATACAATTTGGCATAGTCAGATTCATTAAGCATATGCGACAGGGTTTAATGACAGACAAAACCATAATGCGCTAAATGAGTCACCTTGGAAAATGCCACGTTTAATTGGATTGGATCTGTATTATCTGCGGGTTTTTTCATATTTAGTTTTAGTGTTGTTCTCCATGTCTTCATTACTGTCTTCAAAAAGCTTACAATATCGGGGTTTAATTTTATATATTTGTAAAATCTGAATAAGCCATGTGTGTGGTGTTGAGTCATAAGCTTTCTTGTAGTCAATGTAGTTTACGTGAATATTCCTTTTCTTATTGTGTGCCTGGTTCATTACAGTAGAGTCGATGATGAGTTGTTCTTTACATCCCTGCGAGTTCTTACAGCATCCTTTTGTTCCTCGGCCATGATATTGTATTCTTCGCAATGCTTATATATTTTATTTGTTATGCATGAAGTCAATATTTTATATATAGTTGGTAGACATGTAATTGGCCGTTATTTACTTGGGTTCTTCGTGTCATTATCTTTCGGTTTGAGAAAGGTTACTCCTTCAGTAAAGAATTCGTAAAGTAAAGAATTATCTTTCGGTTTGAGAAAGGTTATTATTATTATTATTATTATTATTATTATTATTATTATTATTATTATTATTATTATTATTATTATTATTATTATTATTATTATACATACAAAACTCGAATGGTAGGCTTATATTTAAAAGAGCTTATTGGCCTGAAATATTATTAAAACATGATTGAAAAAACTTTAACCAAGGCGACTATTTACACAAACGAATTTCCGGATGACACTTCCTCATCCATCATCAGGCTAATGCCATGGATTTTTCAAGTATGAAGAAATGCTTTGGAAATTGTTGGAAATTATTTCCAAAATCACCATTATGTAATATTTGTTTTCGTTTAATAAGATTCATGGAATTTAAAAATATAACTTTAAGAATTTAGTCCAGTGTTAAATATTTCAATTAAATCATAATTTATGTAAGATTATTTTAAAGCAATTGTCGAGGTGTGTTGGTTGGTAGAGCATCGATTCGTAAACCGAATGAACCGGATTTGATCCCTGGTTGTGACATATTTCGAAAATTGACACCACTGCATCCTAGTACTTACAGCGTGCGTACAATGAAACTGTATTACTAAAATGTATCTATTTTGTGGCAAAACAGCTTTAAACTACAGTTTTATTCCATCTGATCATAATTAATATGTCACGGTTTGGTCTGGTTCGTTTTGTTTTCCCACGAGAAATGTACATTTTGAATTTTTCTGTGAAATTATCAACATTTTGGGCGTTAATAATAAATGTTCAATCTCATATATTGAAACTGTAGTTCTCTTAAACGGCTATCAAGCCATCTACCGTATCTTAGTTTGGCTGTCGTAAATGCCCCGGGTCGTGAGCAACGTAAAGTACAATCTTTCGTCAGAGGTGAATGTCTGCAACGCTCAAGTTTGTTAATTAAAGTAAATAAACAACCCCATTTCTGTTTAGAGCGCGTTTGTTTGAGTAAATAAATGACAAGGGAAGGTTTAATATGACAATAACTTCGTCATTTTGCGACACTTAAACAAAGCAGAAGCTAAATTAATCCATGCAGTGCAACACTTAAACGCCACGGTCTTAGTTCAACATTTACAATAATATGAGGCCTTTTCAAATCTTGAACCTTGAAATATTTTGAAACGAAGCAGCGTCCAATATGTAATAACAAGCCGAAGCTGACGACTTTAAATTTATTCACGGAATTACAGTAATCTATTCATGATCAATTTTACATTTGAATAGATCTTAAGATCCGCAGATTCTGGACGAGCCAAGTAAAGTTGGCCTTTAAAAATTTTATCTTCAAAACTAGTATACCAAGTTTCGCTCGAGAAGCTTTAGTGAAAATAAAACAACTTTGTCGCAAATACAGACTCCCAGTTTTATCAATCTTTCACGGAAAAGACATTATATTCTTCTTTTCCATATTCTACCTTTTGTCGAGTTAGTTACAGAAGGCAGAGTTGTATGACTAGCTATAGCAAAAGAATGGAAGCACCTTTTTACATGGTAGTTTTTAGGACGCGAGAACTGCCTTTATGCGTTTTTATTTTTTGCATTCAGTTAAAGTTTAAAATTTACATGGGTAAGATCAACATAAATAGGGTGATATATTATTTAAAATATCTCACCAAACTCGCTAGAATACAATCATCAATGCCAACTTTCCACTTGTATAGTAGAAGCGAGACAGAAATAGAAACAATTCCATAAAATGTCATATGCGCAGTGAAATTCAGCTGATATAGATCCAATTAAAACGATTTTATATCGTAAAAATAATTAGTCATGACCTCATAATATAGTTCGTGACCGGTGAAGAGCTTGTGAAAAAGGCTTAAAGCTAACTTTTCTTTGTTTAAATGTCCTGATTCGAACGTTTTCGACAATCTTATTGATCGCGTGACAGAATTGTGCGAGAAAAGTCACTCATAACCTTCGAGCTACGTCTACATTTTCGCTGAAGATGTTATTCTTGTTCGCTTCGTGCGACACCTACGCGTTTCGCACAAGTGTTTTTCCTTTTTGTAATCCGATAATGGCGTCGTGTTCCCTCCCCTACTTCGCCCCTCTTTCCGCCACACACGTAGTAAATAAATCCATTTGAAAAATGTTGTATTCAGTCGAACAATGCACCGTTTGCTATCTGGGTTACTCAGACACCAAGTAAGCCCCATCAATTCGAAACACTGCGTGAGACAAACTTGCCCTTCCCCCCCCCTCCCCAACACCCCACACACAACACCCCTCCCTCCAACACACACCTACACTGCAGAGCATGCCAAGGTATCGTATTCAATGAGCTAGAGAATGTTTGCTGGTGTTTTCAACAGATGACTGACATAATATACAAAAAATAACACAATATACCAAATACAATAACTTTGCCAGTAAAACCTTCATCGTCTCTATCGTACCTTAACACAACATAATATTCTATGATTGCTATAGATTTCTATTGCCATACCAGTTATTTACATTCTTATGCATTATAATGTATAATTATTCACATTACTGCAGGAAAATTCAATTTTAGAATTGATTCGTCTACACTAAAAAAGGGGGGGTATCAAATAAACCCCCGGCGTTTCTTGTACATTCATGCTTAATAAATACTATGTATTTTTTATCGCATACCCATGTGGCAAAGGACCGTTCATTTCTTGGTAAATTTGGTGAGGGTTCTGATTAACTAAGCTTCACTTAAGAGATAAATGGAACGTCAGTCACAAGGAATACCTAACTACAAGCTTATTACTCAATAAATGAGCTATACCGCAAATCCACGTTTCACATGGAAATCGCAGTGGATTAGATTGTCGGGTCGTAAGTCGCGTTTTATATTTATGTGAGGCTTTTGCTAATTAAAAGCATACTCGGCGATTCATCATAAACGGCGATCCATAAGAGCTACAGTAGATTAGGTGCTGGCGTGGGTGTCGGGCTATTAAAACATCTCTCTAAAGTAGAGGAGACAAATACATGCTATAGACAAATAAAAACCTTTCTCTCTTCGATTATGTTCTTCGTGCAGTAGCGGAAAAGCGAAATCACCAATCTAAGAGATTTTTACTTGCGATTTTAAGTGAATCCTCTTTGAAAATGGATTTCGCGTAGAATTAATTACGTTCTTCAAAAATTAATTAATAAATAAAGTTTTTACGTGTCGTACCGTATTCAACTTTGTCAAATCGACACGTAGTTTATCAATATCAAAAATTCTTCAAACATTCTATCACGGAAAGCAAGTTTTTATGATCCAGATCCACTCACTTGTATTAATTTTTAATAGAGCACTAAACGAGAATTCCTCATAAGGTATTATGATGTAATATTATAAAGATTATAGCGATGTTTAGTTTTTGGGGAAAGTTGTATTTTTGTACTTATTCAACATTGTACGGGAAATAAGTTGACAGGAAATGATGTCATCTTCGTATTGCTTAGATTCACAAGCGGTTCTTTCCTTGCTGTTATCGATTTCCTTTTCCGCTTTTTCCAGCAACTTGTGTTACAACAAAGCTAAGGCAAAATCCAGTACAAGCTGTCACTATTGGATACTCATTACGTCTTGTCGTTTCTTTGCTAAAAATCTGTTTTTTTCTACCGTCTTATCTTTTCGACAGGATAAAAACTTGCCACCAAACACTGTCGCTAAGAAACAGGCAGTGCATCAAATTCTCTGTCTTTATGCGCAGACTCAAACATTAACTAGAGGATGAAGTTGCTAAGGGGAGTTTTTATGCAAGCTATGAGAACACTGCATACAAAATTGGCTCGTTCAAATTGAAACACCCGTAGGCCCATATACGACATCCTCGCAAGGGTGGAACGCCCATGTATTATGTAGATAAATGTGTCTTTTGACGTAGCTTCTCGCCTTAATAGAAGGCTTATATTATACGCTTTGGTCACATTTATCTATGCCATCATTATACAGATAAACGTTTCGGCATTAACGAATGGGGCTTATATTCCTGACGTCGTAGGTTTGATACTGACACTGACACATATCAATAAGACAGAAGTATTACCTGCGAATTTTCTTAAGTGAAAATGCGATTTATACAATTTGGCATAGTCAGACAAATCAATACGGTCAATATAAATTATAAAATAACACAGACAGGGCAGGTAAACTTTATCTGTCCATATCATCAAACGAAACAACATTCAGATATGAAGATAAATTGGTACGTTATAGAATGTTTGAACTGTATAAATGTGTTCTATATCCTGCTGCTAAAACTATATGCATTCGAAACATGTGACATCATCATTATCCAATGATGGGTTGAAATATAATTGAGAAGGCGACTTAAGTATTTTCAACTTAACGTCACAAGCCGATAAATTCAATGTGATGGTTTCTAAACTTAACAAGACTGATCATTGACAATGAAGCTCAATGCTCGGCAGGGAATTGTCTTTTAAGTGTCAAATTTAAAAAAGCCAATATTTAAATGTCAAAAGAAATTAGTAATACGAAACTCAAATCCCTTGGTAATATGCATATTTCTGATTTATTATTAAGCGTTTTTATTTAAGTTTCGTTGCAATTTCTCGTACGTTTAAATTCGTTTTGGAGGTTATATACCTACAATTTATATTTATAGCTTTTCTTGTTTTGATTCACATTTTTGGAATTTTATTTATTTATTTATTTATTTATTTATTTATTTATTTATTTATTTAACGTCTATCCTATTCAGTTATAAAACTGATTTACAAAGGAGGACAACTAAATAAATCTAATTACATAGATGCAGACACAACAATGAACTACATTTAAGTAAATATTTGAAATAGTAATATTACAACAATGCATTAAATATTCAACAAATTTGATAACAAATAAAAAGGATATTAAATGCAATTTATGAATGAATCGAATATATAAAAAAGGGGGTGGGGAATGAAAAGAAAAGAAAAAGAAAAGAAAAGAAAAAGAAAACAAAAGAAAAAAGAAAAGGAAAGGAAAAAAAAGAAAAAAGAAAGAAAAGAAAAAAGAAGAAGAAAAAATAAAAACATAAAAAAAAACGAATTCAATTCAGCTTAATCTTGTTTCATATTTTGTAAAAGGTGTAACCGTTATCAATAATGTGCTGTTGATATTTTATCTTGTCTTAGCGCAAAATCTACAATCTCCGTTTACACATTGGCGGACAACCGTAGACACTTTAATATTTGTGTCATAAAATGAAGTAAACACAAATAGTATTTGTATAATCATATTAAGATAACTTACTGTCCTCCTACTCGTTATTATTTGTATTTATTTTACTGAATTTTATCTGCCCATAGGGCAGGAAGGCTAATGCAGGGCAAGTGTGGCCCTCTGTAGCCTGACACAGTGATAAAGAGTTACAAGTTAAACATGACATACATGAAAAACAACAAGAGAACATGACATTTATAAAGTTAGACAAATTGAAAGGCAAAAGGCGGATAAGGGCAAAGATCAATCAGTCATAAGGGTACTTGAAGTGGAGTAGAGTGGGTGATATGCAGTGGGGGAGATAATTTAAATAATATTATTTTTACTAACTGTTGCTAATAAAATTCAATCCTTGACAATGTGGTGTTTCGTAAACATAACTGGAAAAAAATGATACATGAATTATTATCTTCCGCACACTATCTTCTTGAGGTCGTATAGAATCTTTTATAGGATTTGGTTGGTGGCCACAAGAGTTGTGCTTAAACTTTATAACTATAACTCGCTCTTGAGATGTTATCTTGTCTAGGAGAGAAATCTACAATCTTGTCTATTTCTTGCCGGCAAAGCAGCCACTTTAACAAATTTACTGGATGTCGTCGCATATAGTAAGTAATGCGTCTGACCTAAGACAAGGTATCTTCACGAATCCAGTGAGGCGTGGTTTATTCGATTTATCTACCTCTTGAAGATACAATTATGCAATCGGAGGTGCAACTCGCATAAGAACGTATGTGATGTTTTGATTCGGCGGCATCTTAAGTATATAATATGTTGATGGCAATGTCTTATTGTAAGCTAAAAATAACGATGTTTATAAAAATTTGTTAAGGTCGTTTTGTCGACCATATGTGTTATATACTGAATTATTTATATGTAAGTATTAAAGTAAGCCCTATCAGATTTTTCCTCACAAACGCTCATGAAGTGCGTTCACATTTTAATTAACATGTTTTTCATATATTCATTTCTCTGCTCCTAGCGGTCAAAAATTGCATTTTTTTTAAGTTCGTGAACGTCGTAATTTTTTTCTCAATTAAATCATTTCCTATCGTAGACTAATTACACTTGTAATTGCCGTTCTTAAATGTTTAATTGAGTATGTAAGGGACTCTGTATGTTTAGTACTTTCATCGTGAGATCGCGTATCGATAAAGTGGGCGTGCATAGGTCTTTTAGTGTGAGCTCCCTTTCTTTTTATTACCATCCTTCCTGAAACATATCATATAAAAAGAGTTCTAGGTTTATGTAGGTATACAATTTCCATATCTGTGCCAAGCTAGTCTGCCACTTTTTCTTAAAGTCTACCGCACAGACTCAGTTTTCTACTAGGATATTGGTTTTTCTTTGCGTTTATTTTTGCACATATTTTCCCAATATATACTCGCTGACATAAATTGCAAACTTTTTTCGTAAGTCACCGAGTGGTTTACTTTAAAACGTTTTTGAGTATGTATTATAAAATGTACAGTATAAACAAAGGATGCATTGTTATCTTCTTGAAAGGTAAGAAATAATAAAACGAAGCTATTGAAGGTGAATCGACTACGTACATAGAAGTAGTTCACTTCTATTTCAATGCAAAGAGTACATGGATGATATTTTCTTACTTGCTGCAAGCGATTTTCTTTACAAAGATATTGTTCTGTGAGAATGTGTTACTTGTTCGGTAGAGGCTAGAAGCAATCCTACTCGTCACAGGCAATCCTCGTTCCGTCTAGGCTAAGCAGGCGACATGCTGTCTCGTGTCCCTGTGGACTTGTTCGTGCTGTTCACTATGGTGTCGTCGACTTGAATATGACAACATGTTACACGATGCTTAAGGTTCACGTTAGATCCCTAACTGAGTGTTAGGCGGCCACATTCAATGCGTGGAACTTTTATGTTATTTTGTTTCGTTTAAAATATAATACCATGTACTTGTACACACAAAGTATATGCATAGGCGGATAAGCCTAATAACAACAATACAAATTAAAACATAATGCAAAATATCATATTTAATACAACCCACAAATTACAAAAATCCGACCCGATCGAAATTTGAACCCGTGTACCCACAGAGACAGTAACAACTAATGCAATGTTGCTTTATCATATAACTGAATGTTAGAATGATCGATTCGTCTTGGGTTTTTTAAGCTGGATTGTATCATAGCATAAAAACTATCAATTATTTTTCCTGCGGGAGAGTTTCCCGATCAGCGAAACCAGGAACAAAATATAAATTACAAATGCATAAAAATTAGTCATATTACAAAAACAAACCTTTAAATTAGTAAACCTAGATGACAGAGGGGGTTTAGTAATACTCTTATCAATCGTAGAACAATGCTTCAATATTAAAGTCGTGCTTTGAAATTTAACTATAGAATGTGTGAAAAATACTTTCTATGTCATGTTTGCTACTGGAACTATTTATAATCTTATCTAATTTCCGGCAATTCGCATAATATTTATGTTATATTATAAATTCTTGAAGTCAGACACATAATGTTCTTAAATTAACGTATGCGTAAAAATATTTTAACACAATAAATATTTACATAAACTTGTAATAATAATCAAAACATAATGTAAAATATGGGTGGAAGAATATATTATAAATTCTGTGATGATTTTAAATCGATTACTCTTAATATGAAACAGGGGAATTTCATGTTGATTGCTATCTTTGTGTACTGTGAAATAGAACACATGAATGATGTAACGAAGCACTGAAGCCAAGCGTAAAATTCTTCTATCTCAGAGGTCTGGTACAGCGCTCACTTCACCACTAGAAGGAAAATCTAAACTGAAGTCTCATCTCAAGTCGGTATTTTACTTGTGGCTTTTATACGATATAGAGGTGGTTGAGTCTTATGTGGAAAATGGTTTATTTATGTACTAGCATTGTAGCATTGTTAAGTTAATCACAATTTGCAAGGAATGAAACTATATTCAAAATACAATTATAACAAATTCTATTTTAAATACATTTCTTGATGCAGGTACCTGTCCTTTGAAAACCATGTTTTAAATCATTTGCATTCATTTGAATCAACGTCTAGTAAGGAATGGAATGTCGGAATCAACTTAGCGCTTCGATGAACAGAGTGTGTTTATTGTTGATGACTAAGAGATAACTGAAAATAAAAATTTGTGCAATATATCATGCTAATCCGTCAAATGTATGTTTGAAAACTCTTCATGCTTTAATTTGTTACTAAAAGTAAATTACGTATTTCAAATTTAATAGGTTTAAATTGAACAAGTACGACATAATTTTAAAATAAAAATTCAGGTTTCCCATTAAAAAAGTGTCCACAAAATCCTTTAAAGAAAGAGCTAAATTTTCACACAACTTTTTGCTCATAAGTTGTAATGATATGTTGATTATTTTTAATTCCGCTACATTTGGTGGAGGTGCCGGGTTCAACCAACGATTTTTGAATTTTTATTCTGTGTTCATGTGGCAGTTGTTCCCGTACAACAGATTTTTTTTTAAATAAGAATTCTCTTTTCGCTTCAGAAAGTTGTGAAGTAAAAGAGCGTTTTTAATCGCTAGCCTATAACTATTACCAACTATTTGTCTAGAAAACTTACATAATCTTGCTAACATTTAAAAAAATCAAAACCATGTCACATTCATCTTCATCTTCATCTTTATGGTCACGTTAAAGTTCACATTTTAATTTTGTAAATCGAATTCCACTAACATAATATTTTATATTATGTATTATTTTTTAGTTTTATTTGGATGAATGTAAGTACCGGTAATTTAAATAATACAAACAAACAAGTTCTTAACAACTCGAGATAGTATTGGTCGTATAATTCAGTGATATACCCTAAGTATTCAAGTTTCGTATGTTTAAATGATTCAGTATTATTCAACGTAAACAGTGGCATTACAACAAACATTAGCAATGGGTTTACTCCCCATGGGTACTTAAACATAAAGCTCTGACCTACATGCTTAAATAACAAATCGTACCAGTTTACAGCACACGATTAAAATATTTCCCTTTACACAAATGAATGCCGTATACTAGAATTGCATCTAAACTAACTACCGGAAATTCTCTGTCGTGACAAACCTTACAGCTATGCGAAGTAAACACTAACGACTGTGGTAGATGCATTGTGACTTCTTATCATCTCGTAAAATCGTTTTTAAAGTGGAGTGCACTAAAATTATAATTATTATTATAGTTAATATGTGTCTGCGACTGCGAGGCTAGTTAGTCTTGTAATTAAGAGTCTCTGCTTTTAATGGAAAAAGTTCAGGGTACGAATCTCGCTATAAGCCTAGGCCGAAACTTCTGATGTGTCGTACCAACCTAGGCACATAGTTCCGAATTAGTCTTGTTGATTCTGGCACCTCTCTCTCTCTGGTGGAATCGTACCCAGCATGTTTTGTCAGTGTTTCCAATTTAAAATACGGTATCATTGTTCGGTCGTCGATAGCGTCGGGCGTCATTGGCTTGGACTGCTTTTAATTTTATTTGACCCAATAAAAATCAGCTAGGTGACTGAGTGGGTACTTTTATAAATACGAATTAATTTTATTTATTTATATCAACTCAAATAACTACACTTCAGCTATACCTCTAATGAGAGATGAAAGATGAAAGATAGACAAAATCTTGGTAAACCGTCAGTGTTTTAGGTATACGTTTAAGTCGTAACTGAAAGTTAGATACTGTCATTTTGAGGACGTCTCGAGAGGGCGTCTTGGCAAGCGTCGAGATGCCTACCATTCATACCATTCTAAAACGTTAAACCGCCTCTTTGATGCATAGTTTTAATGACCTATTCGAAAGGGGAAGAGAACAAACTCAATGCATTTCCTCGAGACTCTAAAAGATACAATGTTGGTTCACTTTTCAAGGAAATGCAATGGAGAATTTTCTTTGTGATTTGATCTCTGAAAATAAAATAAGAGTGCGATGAAGGAACTAGACACTTGAAACGTTGCACTCGGTTTCTGCTGGGTCACGAGAGTTTCTGTTACAACAACGGTAAACTGGTACTGACTGAAGGGAGACACGGTCATAAAAGCCGGCTCCGTTTGCTTATTACTTTTCCTACCTATTTACCAGCATCTCTTGCTACGGAGATAAGTTTATAGTTTATGTAATGAACTAAATTGCTATGACGAAGAAGTTTGTACTTAGTATGAACTCTTAAGTAAGACACACGGTAAATAAATTACTTGAAATGAATATTCATACAAAAGTGACAATCACTGCGGCATCAGAATTTGATAAACACATAATATTAAACAAAATGGTATTTTATTTTATTTTCCCTTACAATTATTTAAATCCACAAAATAGTTTTACTGAAAGAGTATTGTATTTTGTCGCAATTGCATAATTTAATATTCATCAACAACAATTTTACAACTTGACACAGTTTATCAAATGTATTTATGCAAAATAAAAACCGTGACATGCAGGAATAAATTATTTGTTATATTTCTCTTAATCATGAATATTGTGCTGTCTACTTTAAAGTAAGTCTGAATATAATTGTTTCAAATTTATGAATTTCAATGTTTTTATAGGTGTAAAACAGATAGTTGTACAGCTATTTTTACTTTTTCAATGATTGTCAAGTTGTAAAGCACTTGAAATCCGTTGGCTGTACTTCCGGCTGATGGAATCTACGGGTGTTCTTCGAGGCTGATTGCACAGTCCCCACATGGCTGGGATTCCAGCTTAGTTTAGTTCATCGTTTGTCGCTCGACTCTCTATTTAGAAAGCCGTCTGGCTAATCCGGAGCTGCTCTAAAACAGTCAATAAGTCCTTTTTTGCAACAACATTTTTTGCTTTGACGTACGTATAACCAATTCGTCTCGTTCCATGGAATTTCATTTTTTCCCTCTTTGAAATGTCCAACGCCACTGATGCGATTTTCTATACGTTTGGCGGGCTTAGCGCTGTTGCTTTTGGGACACTTTTATGCCATGAACCCCATTGCTTATTTAAAGAACCGTTGAAATGTCTATATACTTAAATGTTAACGTCACCCCTCATAAACAAAAATACGCGCGCGGATCCTCGTGTGCGGCTAGTTTTGCTCGTGGTGTGTTTGCTTTCCCCCGTTTAAGAACACAACTGCGCCTTTCACGTCTTCACGGTAGCACCCAGATAAATATGTCCTAGTTACATGTGTTCAGTTGTGGATCTCCAATCTTTTAACATTATTCTCGTGTTTTACTGACAAAAGTCTTCATAAACGAAACTTCTTGAAAATTAATAACGTCCTTATATATTTTGTAAATTTTTCGAGTGGTTGGTCTAAATTTAAAACCTGCCTTTAAAATCACAATTTGTTTAATATAGTTCGTCAAAAAGCTGCGATAAATCAAGGTGCAGAATTAAAATGTTAACGTCAATGTTATCTTTCAGAAATAAATATATATCCAAAATTTAATATAAACGTTAGCAACTGTAATTTGGGTTTTTGTTATGATTTTTGTAATTTACCAACAATTATTTTTGTATGGGTGTAATAATTTTTTTTTTAAATGACATTCAGTCTAGTATTGGCGTGATACTTATTATCTATATACTTATTCAAACCGTTTCATCCCTAGTTTTCATACACACTTTTATAATCAGTTGAACATTATTATTCCTTTCTGTCTAAACAAATCCAGATCCTAATATACTTCAGCATTATTAGCTTCATGTACTCTCATTTATGTAGTAGTTTATTGTCTTAGTAAAATTATTAAATGTATCTTGAAACGAATATTGTTTAGATAGTTCTTCCATGATAGGATTTTGTTAAAGTGAACGGTTTTGTTATTATCGTGTAACCTGGCTGCTTAAGTTTCCAATCTGTCTGCTTTCGTCCATACATGGTAAGCTTCGTCAGTGTTGTACCAAAGTAAATTATTTATCGATTCTCTCGGTCTACACAAATAGCAATGTGATTTGTATTTATTTCAGATTACTCGAATTGGAACAGTTCATTTAAAATTGGATTAATGCACGAAGCAAGCTTTTAACAATTGCATTGTTGCCGTGTGTCTGTAATAAGCCTGCACAATAGAAGGACAAAACAATCCAAAACAGCTATTTTGTAAACGATAATTCGAAGGTTCAAAGGATTTATCTGCTTTAATTAATAATTTCGGTACTGTTTCTACTTCTTTTTATTCTAACTCTGTAAGTACAGGTAAATTTTCGCTTATTTTTATCACAGGAACTACGGCAAAGATTTTTTCACAATACGATACTTTGCATGTTATCTTATCTTTCTCCTATAACATGTAGGCCTAAGGTTATGTATGATAAATTAACTGTCCCCGTTATAAGAAGGATACATAATTTTGAATAATGATGAATGAATGGACTTTTACTAATATTTCAGCTTTTAAAAAGCCACAACATAGATTAAAAATTGAAAAAGAACATTTACAAAAGTTTTGCGTGGGTTGTAACTTAATGTTTCTTCTCCTTTTTTTCATACTTTTAACCCGGGTAAAACGCTGCATTGTTTTGTTTGGAATTTGTATAATTTTTCCATATTTAATTCTAATGACTGGAAGGATTTTTGGAATGGTTCAAAAATCAAATTGTGTATAAAAACACTCAAAAACACAAATTTTCGGGGTGTCCCGTTTTTTTTTTGCCCGAAGTATATTTTATTTGAACATGTTAAAAAATGGGAAGAAATTGCAAAAAAAATAATTTGGTGCTTGTTCATTAACGGGACCCCCTCAATTTGTTCACATTTTTTGGGGGGGGTCCCGTTAATAAACAAGTACCCTAATGGTAGAAAAGATAAGAAAAGTTTGGATTTTTTTCAACTATGATGTCAATTTGGAATCCATAATCACCATTTTGTTCCTAAAAGATCAAGGAAAAAATATTTTTTAAATCTAAAATTCTTTTTTAAAAATAACAATTTTTAAATTGTGAAGCTAGAAAGAAAAAATATTTTAATGTTTAATTTTGTTTTTTAAAACTGATTTGCAAAAGAGAGGAATAATGATAATAATAATCAAATACACATTATTTCATAAACTTAACTTTAGGTTTTCATTTTTTTTTTTTGGAACGCCAACATTTCTTTCTTTCTTCTGAACACTTTACTTGATTTTATTCTCCACCACCTTTTCCCGAGAAAGTGTTTGAAATAGTTTCAATGAAATTGAAAACTCTGCTCATAAGATCTCGTGCTCGTCGGTGTTTCCGCCTTTATTTCACTGGCACACGGTTTGATTGTATCTAAAGGTTCCGCTGCCACGTCATACCCTTGATTGAAACGCCAGACAGCTTGATTTATGTTTCTCAGTCATCTTGTAGAACTAAGCCCCCGCCATCACGCACGAGTTCAACCTCCACTATACCAGCTAGACACCATTTATAAGAAATTAGTTTTAACACAAAATACCACTTTACCATTTAGCGAGTTGGCTAGGTTTAGTTAGAGGCCGGTTCACTTCGCGGCGCCACCGTCTCGAGAAGAAAACATTTGTAATTAGTTTCGCCGAGTTGCGTGAGACGCAGTTTTCCATTAATGACGCCGACTTCTATGAGGTGTTTCAAAACTCGACAAAGTTTTTATTCAATCGTAAAAGAACTGTTTAGTTTGGGATGAGGTTTTTCCTTTTTTTGTAGTATGCCCTAACGTGTTTAAGTGTAATGAGAGAGTAACAACCAAGTAAAATGCAACAATTCGCACCCTTCAATTTGTATGGGGCACCGATGAATAACGAGTATAATATTGACGAATACAACTATTAATTTTAATGGTGTGAACTTCGCGATATTTTGTTGTTGGTGATGACCGTATCACTTCTCAGCTATTAAACTTATTATTTTATCTATCTAAAATATCTTCGTAATAATATGTTTTTATAGTAGGCGTGTTTATCCGAGTACTTTCATTTTAGTACACCACGTTACGTTCAGAACTACCCTTTCTCAAGGAAAGTTTGAGATGACGTCACACGAACTGTCATGGCCGACTGGTGGGCGTAAAAATTACCTTGAAGCCGCCTGAACACAATTGTTAATTGGTCGTATTTTATTGAAGATTCCTGAAATCTGCAAAGCTGTCGGCAGAGCAAACCAGTAGAATATCGATTCTAATACTATAGTTATTATCATTTTAGCACGGAAACAATGAAAAATGAAGCTATGTATTTTAGTCTAAGCCGCTAAGAGCTATGCCAGGTGGCCACTTTCGACGCTCTAGTGCTAAACCTACAGTTTCGTGATTGACCAAAATGTATTTGAATGTTGCTGGAAGAACTCTGCTATCCGCTATCTGATATTATTGATGTTTTGTATAGTATAGTACACATTTTAGTGTATGCGATGGAAAATACGTGATTTCTTCCACTCGGTATGCCGTAACCATGTTAAAACTGCATTCGTTGACCACCACTCGTCCAAAGTGAGTAGATACTGCGCAGAAGTCACTGCAACTGAGACCTTTACGTCTTGGAGCTGGTCCTTCGGGTGGCTTCTTTCCTCCAATCAACAGGAGGAGCGATAAAATGATAATTCCCTGCGGAGGGAGGTTTTATAGAACCAAATACCGATCATGTAGTGCAACTTTCCAGCAAATTCTTCGCATCATTCAGTAGTCGTGCAGTCGTTTCTCCATTTCAGTGGCATCTGTAATAGGAGATAATACGCGGTCCACTATAACACCGGCCTTCGTAAATTCAAAATCGATCGTAATTCAGTAACTTGTTTTGATATAATTTATTAATTTTGTATCTTTTAGTTTGTCAGTTTCAAACCTCGAATAGGCAGGGAAAGCTGATTGAAACATGTTGTGAACAAAGATAAGTATAGTACATCGATAAACAAAAAAGTAATTTCGTCCCATCAATTTTTATGATATGATGGTACTTTCGACAGAAATTAAAGAATTTATCGAATGGGGAGTTATCCTGGGACCTCTGCTGTGACAGCGTAAATCCCAGACTCAATCCAGGTCAGCCAATGTTACAATTCCTGTCTAAAATATCAATCATACGTGCAATCTACGCTAAAATCAATGTTTAGTATTGTTTAGTTTAGTTTATTTATATATCACAAACAGGATCCCCCAATTACATGTGATAAAATACAGCACAAAATATAAAATAAAAACTTAACAATTGACACAGAACACCAATGTTAACATCAACCTCATAGAGATGTCGTCAGTTATACAAGAAAATAACATAAAAACAAAACCTACAAAGGCCTACAATTAATTGAATGCTAGGTATTTATAATCGTTATATTGGTTTCAGATAACGAGTATAATTCAATTAAATTGACAATGTTTTGTTCTAATCACAGAGCACTTTCGCGTCCATATATAAAAAAAAATCATTGATCGCTTTTATCTGAAAACGACAGAAAGAATTATATGGACAATATTTTGTACTAATCACAGAGAACCTTTCACGTCCATATCAAAAGAAACCAAAACATTTTCATTGGTCGCTTTTTATCTGAAAACGACAGAGTTAACCAACCATAAAATATTATATAAAGCTTAAATATCACTATACACAATATGTATTTACAAGACTTTTTCACCTGGTCTGTCTTATATGTAGGTATTTTGTATACAAAATCATCACCAAAATAGAAAGAATACACTTTTCATCATTTGCCTATGTATTTTTACCTAAAATATATTATATTCCAATAACATTTAGTTTGTATACGAGGAATGTTTCCAACGATTCAGTACCGACCTAACAATCTGAGTTCTTCTTCCTCTTTCCCGTTATTGTTCTCGTGTCGTTCTACATTTTCTCTTGCTCTCCCAACGTCTTTCTCGACCAAACAAACATTTAAATTCAAAACATGTTTTAAAGACAATTATGTAATGTGTAATTTAACTTGAAAATAAGGTTTAAAGCTGAGTTTTATTTCGTTGGCTCCATTCATAGCCATGCTCAGCTATAAGGTGGTAAAGTTTGTAATCAACCGATGAAAGAGAACCAATGCCACAGTTTGCAAACTAATAGTAAATTGGGTCAACGTTCATATTGCCAAAGAATTATTAATGTAATCGATAACATAGTTCAAATTAAATCCGATATTTGGAAAAATTTGATGTCAATAAATAGAATCGTTTAAAAGCGGTTAGAAGAGTCAAATAAGTATAAGCAGAGTAATCGTTATGATTGGATTGAAACATAAAATAATATGTTTTATTCTTTCATAAAAATACTTTGCCAAAAATAAACTTTATGACTTAAGTTTATGATCCCTAAGTTGCTATCATCAGATTAAAAATAAAATTATATAACTTGTTGACCTCGTAAAGATTGTTTTGATGATGTGACTATTTAGCATTAACCTGCATAGTAAAACCATGTGAAATGGTATGATTTGAATGCTTTGGAAAGCAATGTACGAATACGTATTTGTATTCACGTTTACGTTAAGTTCAATTGTTTTATACATTCCAACAATTTTATATGTGAGTGTTAGGGGTAATAAATAGTTAATGGCGGTTTTTATTTGGTTATCTAAAAGTGTTGATTTTACTCAAATATAAAATAAGTACAATTGATAAATAGTTTGTTATCAAACATCAATACACAGTTTGATGCCTTCAAGAACACTTCAGTTTATTACTCTTGTAGTTGTTTCGTGTTTTACATCGTGCTCCAGCTTCGGCAATATTTAAAGTGGGTCTTTTTCGTTTAGTTAAATATTTCACTGGGGAAGGGTGCACGTCGACGGCGTGTCGCTGCACTACAGTTGCTCACAAGTGGGACCCAAAGAATCAACCGATAGCAAGCCTCGGTTTGACGTGACGTCACCGACAGTATCGAGAAGAAGCTACACCGGAAAGAAGATTGAACAACTCGGAATACGAAATTCCTTGTTCTTTATTTGGTTTTTCAGCCACGACGCTGAGCTGAGGGCTTTCCCTCTCTCCTTCACCGAATACTACCTTTACTAGAGAAATCCATTTACGATGAATTTATAGGATCTAAAGAAACGAAATCAGTTTTCCTGCCTGTGTCAATGTGTGAGTAAAAAGTGGTACTCTAGAGAGCGTCGACATGTATCGAAGATTCAAAGCAGAATCTAAAACACACTATGTTGATCCTGTGTGAGGGCTAGAGACTTTAGATGTAACGACAACTCACTTAATCTGAATTGAACCTAGCAGAAAGCAAACAACATACTTGTTGGAGTTAATACGCTTACGTTCTAGCAGAGATTCAGTAAAAGTATGGTTATTTAAAAAATATTCGATCTTTCTAGGCCCATTTTCAATTTTAAACTGCTATAAACAATCCCAACTATATAGTTTTCAATACAAAACAATTCGTATTTGAAAACAAAATCATTATAGTAACTTTGTACGAGGTTGAATTTTTTTAAACTATACAAACTCATATCAGTTTGTTTTAGGTACAATATAATTCGTTAATGACTTGTTATTTTTACTAAATGCAATGTATCATATTTGCTTGATCGGGTAAATCACTCAATGCACCTATAAGCTGCTGAGCATAAAAGCAATATTTTTTATCTGCTGCTTAATGGAACGTAATGTTTTTTGTTCGTGGTAATCTGTAACTTTTGCATACTACCCTTTATGTTAGTAATGAAAAATGTTTAAATCCGTTAATGGGGTCTTTGAAAAATATGTTTAATCGCGTAATAGATTTTTCCATAGAGAATACACGAACTATTTTTAAATTGTCTCTTGAACTTTTCCAAGTTTTTTATTTTTATTGTGCGAATACCCACACACCCGTTCTACTTGTTGTTGACTTACTTGTTGTTGAGTTTTACGTGATAACTGAGCTATAACAACAATTGTGCTGAATGATTACACGTCTCGACATGGCTCCTGTATCGACAAAACCAAATAATCAATAAGCTTTCTACGCCCGAGTCAACCTTCACCGATACAAGAAATCCGTTAGGAATTCAACGGAAAAAGATAATTAATTACAATTCTTGTACATGTAATAGGACGAAATGTCAGAGAGCTTGAAATTGATTTACGCCTTCCTGCCGCCGCCTCCCCCAACAAACTGTCTTCGTTCAGTGCGGCTATTGGAGACTCGTTGATATTTGGAACAGGTTTCTACCAATATACATTGATTTGAATACGTGAGTTGCGTGACAAATGCACTCCCTCTGCGGATTTCTTGTTGGCGACGACATGTGATGACCCCTCTTCGCGTGGCCTTGTCTTGTATTTTCAATCGGGAAGACAAAACAGTGTAGAGAGGGGTGCATCAAATCGAAAACGATGAGAAAATATTTGTTAGTGTGATAATCGAAACCGATAAGAAATAAATTCTACATCTAAATATCGTTAAGGGGCGAGAACTTAAAATTAATCGATTTTTAAATTAATAAATAATTTATTTAACCATAGGCACCCAGTATAACTCACATTAAGAGAGAAAACATATTCTAGGCAGTTGTGGTATCTAACATACCAAATTAATGGTAGATGGTGAAAAAATGCAAATTATATCCTAATAATTACTAAACCACGTAATAAAAAAAACTGTTATTTTATTTGTATTCAGCACTCCCTTGTTTTGTTTCACAAGTATCAAATATAAATTTAAATATTTGAAAACACTTTGTGTAGCTTGCATTGGCCTCACAACCACCACTCATGTCCAGACTCACTTGGTTTGCGTATAAGTTCGTTTACAAAATAGAGTAACGCCGGGGTTATCAAAGCCAGCCGTTACTTTCATCCCTCGCCACAGGTTGACGTGGGACTCGCCATATCACTAAAGAATGAATGAGCTTTGAGTGGTGAAATATGTGCATGGCCAGCTTTTTCTTGCAATATACATCGTCACACGGATTGGAACCGAATTGGGATGACGGTTGAAGCGAGAAACTGGCTCGTGGTGACCGTTGAAAGTCGTTATTCTTCGTTTTATAGCAAGTAGTTCGTACTAGTATAACCGATACAAGGCATGTGTAAAAGAAAGGCTTGGGTTCGATTCTTGTAAAAGTCGGTAATAATATTGTATGGTAAAATAGTTTGAAATAAAGGGGAACCTTTTCGCAAATCATATTATCATAATAATTAGTTATGAATTTACTGAGATTAAAAATAAATTTGGGAAAATAGTGTACTCAGCATTTTGAGCCAGGCTACTAAGAAAAAGACATTACCACAAAAACAACATAAGACGTTTTTCAACCTAGGATTCATCTTTCATGTGCATATACAAACTTGATTTTTTAATTTGACTCTGATAATGAAAAGGGATGGGGGGGACTCAGTTTGATTGGATACTCTGGTATTTGGTATAAAACTGTATTTAAATTCATTAATAATTATGTATTACCATGAAGCTGTCCCCTAAAAGTCCATGGTATTACTACCATCTAGATTAATTTGAGATATTTCTATTTCATTATAGTATTACATCTTATTTAACAACACAAATTTAAATTTCCAATTATACCAACACTGGGAACAACGGCGATGTATTTTCGAGTCTACCATTTTGATACAAAAGTTTTTATGTGTTTCCACTTTCCAGTATAATGGTAACAATGCCAAGTCTCACTGATAAAGAAAGACTGACATTTTCGAACAAGAAAAACCATACAACGGTTAAACATTGCGTTTTCAATCTCTCTACGCTTGCTTACAAAGGCTGCTCCAGCATCAAACGAAAAACCTTATTTCACTAGACCTATTTGTGAGGCACATAGTAATGATAGTTGGCCGCGGAATTTATGTTTTAGGTGATTATTTGTGTGAAATATACGGATCCGCGTGAGATCTTTAAACATTGTGCACGGAATACGTTAGGTCGCCATTAACTTTATATTTTATCGGTGTCGATTAAGAATGAGAAGTCAAGAGGTGTGATGTTCGAAATAAATTTGAATTATATTGATGCATAGTGGTTATTAAAATGTCCAGGGTATGGTTCTAAGGATGGGGCAAGTTAATTTCAACACAATTTCTAGTAACTATCGTGCGAATATCACTTGAATTAAGTGAAACGAAAAACATTAATTACATCCATTCACATTTTAAACTTTTGCGACCCGTTAATATTAAATCAAAGGTGTATGAGAATCGGGTTATTTCGCCGCGTCGTGAGAAGACATGTTACGTACCTTGACGTTTCATTACCTCTGTGGGTATAATCATATTCCTCTCCATCCAGGGGAGAAAACTACCCCCACTCTACCACGTGTGCCACCCCATCCAAACAAAAGACACTGCCAAGGAGGAGTGTTCGGCTGAGGCTGAAACAAACTAATCAGCATCAGTTCTCATGAATATGTTACCCACACAGGTAACGAAACGTCGAGGTACGTTCAATGTGTACTTGCGACGCGGCGAAATAATCCGAAACTCATACACCTTTGATTTAATATTAATTAGATCGTTAAAAATGATAAACTTTTATATTTTTTTAAATATACAAATGTAAGACATATATTGTTTTTAGGACGTTGGGTGTAATGAAATGGTTGAGATATTAGAAACGAATAACAGGATACCTGAAATACTTCAAAATCCATATAAGTGATATTGGTAGTAACCGTTAAAATTTCTGGAATATGTCTTAAAACTTTCTTGTGAACTCAAAATATTTTAACAGGAAAATAATGAAAACTTCTCTTAAATTTGTGTCTTTCACATGATGGAAAGTGATGACAGTTGTTGTTCGTTTCACTCGAAAGAGTACAATCAAATTCAGTTGATTTTTTCCGTGTTAAGTTTCCAATAAGGTTAATTTCCTTACCAAACTTGTAATAGTCTGACGTGATTTTCAACAACTGAGAACCTTCGTGGCTATATTCATGCACTTGACTCGACAGTCGTGGAAATCTCAATCTGAAAGTTTTGAAGAGAATGGCGGAAAGTCATAAAACGCGTTCTCTTTCAAAGTCTCGACCTGAAGTGAAAAGGTTTTTATTAAAATAGACGCGTTCAAGAGTTTTCATTAATTCGGTTTTGTGATGTGTTGCGCCCAAGCTTGAAAACATCATTTTAAGAAGCTGACATTCTACGTCAACCGAGGTTTTCTTTCTCCGCACAGAACACAAGCTTTATTGAGTCAACTAATGAGATTTTCGATTCGATTTTCTTTCACAAGTAAGAGCATTTTCGTTGATGCATAAAGTGATTTTAACTTAATTTGGGCCCTATGTATTTATTTTCCATTTTGAAAACAAGCCTAGAGAAGTAAATTTAAATCCAATTTTACAATAACTTTACAATTTGAATTAACTAGGAAAACGCTAAAGTCCCGCCGCGTTGATGGATGAGCTTTTTAAAGGTTTTAGTTTGCGTGGGATATCTTTACTTTTGCAAGTGCTTTGTTTTGCTGCCTAAGCATTGAAGGTGAATGTTGTCAAGCTTCTTTGTTTCTTGTCAATTGGTATTATTTACCGTAAAAAAACTTGTATTAAAAGCTTTATTTCTATGGATTCTGGCTAAATTTTTCCACTTTTTCTTTCAAAGGTACTACATAACCATAACCTTAATGTCCATGTATAATATGAACGTTGTAGCCCCACCCGTTTGGTCAGAATTGGCCCAAATGGCACGAAAATATCGCACAAAAAGTCAAAAAACGTATATTAAAAGCTTTATTTCTCTCAATTCTGGCTAACTTTTTCAACTTTTTCTTTCAGAAAGCAATACATCACCATTACCTTAATGTCCATGTGAAATATGAACGTTGTAGCCCCACCCGTTTGGTCAGAATTGGCCCAAATGTCACGAAAATATCGCACTAAAAATCGAAAAAGTACGATATTCATGAGAAATATTTCTTCGATTGTACCCAAAAACAATACACCTCTAAGTTCAGAGATTTCGAAGGTCCTGTCAAATTTTCATCAAGATCGGATATGCCGTTTGCCTGGTAGAGAGTTAACAAACAGACAAAAAAAAAAACAAAAAAAAAAACAAAAAAAAAAAACAAAAAAAAAAACACCCGAGCTAAATTTTTTGGGGGTCAGTGAAATTGAAGTCTTCGCTTCGCTCATCCAATAACCTGATATATCTTTTACTTTTTGAAGTTGATAGCAAATTAGTTGATCATTGCGCTTCTTTTACTATCGGCTATTTATTTAAGCTCTAAGTAAGTGTTGGTCATATCGTTCGTTACATGATGCCACCCACCACTTCACCCCGGTGTCCATAACCGCAGTCGCCGTCTGCTTCGTGCATACGAGTTAAACTATAGTCAAGCACATGGTACAAGAATGTTCAGTCAAGCACACTACCAGCATTGAGTATCTACTAGAGTACAAGGATAACAAAAAAACAATTTTGTATCCATAAATAAGAATCCCAAAAACATAATAACAAGGAACAAAATTAATTATCAATAACTATTACTGTGATGTATTTTATTAATGTGTCAAAATGTAAATATATTTAGATGTAATGTTACGATTATTAAAAACTTTGTATCGATTAAAAATAAATCTCTATTCATTTACTTGTATCTTAAAAAAATGTTTTTATTCGGATCAATTTGTGTACATCCACTCATTATTAATACAACATTTTGTGTGATCACACTAATAATTCGTGTAGAGTTTCTAATAGTTATGTTACGTGTGTATTAATAAAAGTATTCTCTTTACATTGTGAAATTGGATAGCGTGTAATTGCTTCGTTTAGTACGTTTGATGTGTCCAATATAGTGACACAATAATATGATTTGATATAACTTATGTTTCGCGTGACATTTGGGTATAATTAATTGTATGGCCGTAACCAAACACAAACTGTAAATGAGTGCCAGCTAATTGAAACAAATATGTACTGTTCACCACAGTTATTTATGACAACGCATTTCTGACGTGAAAGTTCAATTAGTATCAACCCCCGCTTTTGTCGGTAACTCTAAAGTGCTTATCTTGTAATTCAAAACTGAATGTGCTTAATAAACTGTGAATATTCGAAATCGCGATTACCTGGTGATTAATTTGTTGTACTGCTATAAAAACAATGAAATGATTATTTTTGGTTAAAACAACAGCTGCGCATTTTAACACATCTGAAAATTCATGATTTTTTTTAACTCCCTATATATAAAAAAAGTTGCAAGTAATAACTGGTATTTTTATGGTTTGTTGATTGGATTAAAGATTAAATTTCGCCATTACAGGATGTGATACAAAAATGTGAACTTTGCATTGTGATTTGTTTTCATGCGTAACAACGCTCGGCCTCAGGGTATATCATATTTATTGTATAAGTGTGCGCAAAGTTAAAATAACTGTAATTATACTATGCCAACATTAATTTAGACATGTGGAACTAAAAGTTGTTAATTAAAATTTTATTTCTTGATTAAAGACCTTATCGTGAAAATTAAAAAGACGAGAAGGATGTGAAGAGTCAACGACATCTGCTTCTTATATACTGATTATAACAAGTCAACCCACCAATAGAACAATCAAGGTACCTTCAATGGTATGTTAATCATAGCCGTTTTTCCGTATTATATATATTGAATTCATGCATGTAAAAAGTTTGCACCATGGGTTCAACAACTCTATTGGAGGCTACACGTTAAGCGAGTTAGTACCCCATCGGTGTGAAACTCTTTCAGAAAGTAAATCAATAACTATTCCTTAAACGGCAATTTATAAAATATATTCTGATTAAAATAACATCATTGTCAGAAAATTCACGATTAACAAACGAACGTGATCTACCAGATGAACTACCGGCACAAACAAGCGTTTATAAAATATTATGTGATTGTGACCTACATGTCAAAAACCACAGAGACTGCATGTACTTAATCTGAAAGATCAAAGGTAGCTATTCAACATGGTACGTTAATACCGATTTTAAAGGGGCCTTTTTTACTAATGCAATATGAATCATAACTATTCTATATAATTATCTTAATCATATTATATATATATATATATAATATATGATTCATTCATTAAATGCATACAATATATTTTTTTTTATTTGTTACCAAAATTGTTGTGTTTAAATGCATTGTTGTTGTAATGCTGCTATTTCAAATTTACGAAAATGTTGTTTATTGTTGTTTCTGCATCTATGTAATTAGATTTATTTAGTTGTCCTCCTTTGTAAATCAGTTTTTATAACTGAATAGGATAGACGTTAAATAAATAAATAAAAATAAAATAAATAAAGCTGTTTATGGAAACAAGACGTATGAAAATCGCGTGTCTGTATGATTGCCCCAAAAAGAAGAAGCCAAAATTGTAACATGCAATCAATTGTTTCCAAACATTTCCATAATTATTAGAGTAGTGCACATGGATGGAATCAAAGTTTCCTCTGCTCGAATGCTTTTATTTTATTGTACCATACACTTAGATTTTAATGCACCCTCTGACTGATGGAATGTTTTATAATATTTATAGGTCGGTTTGGCCAAACATCATAGATATTTAAGAAATCAGAGAGTGTTTAATGAATTCAACCGACATGACTAAATTAATGGACTAGTACAGTTTCAACATGATTGATGTAAATGATAACTTTGTAGCCATCGCTGCAACTATTTATGTGCATAATAAATTGAATAATATCACTCACTGAAATCAATCCATGCATGCAAGTGGTTAGACAACAAATACACTTCTATTTATTTTGTGTTGTGTATATGGATTCAAATGGGAAGCGAGAGGTGAACGTTTTGGTGATGAGATGACATGGCTCGGTGGCGCCATTCACGTTACGGCAGACAGCGGAACTAACCGCGCTGACCGCGGCTTGCGCAAACGAACGGTTAGAGTTCAGTTTTGAGCTGATAATTCACTGGTGTGGGTTGGCGAGTTTCTCCTCGTCAGATGTACAAGCGAGTTGAAAATGTCAAAACACACCACTAAAATCACGCTGCAATCTCAAAAACGATATTTTAAAAAATCAGTCTTTAAGTTTTCGGACAAGCGTTAAATGTATCGTTAAATTGGTCTTGCTTTTTCCTACCGCAGTGCAATTACCTCCTATTGAGGGTCTAAAAAGGAGCGAAGCTACTTAATAAAAATATTGCTGTCGAAGGATACCTCATTCAGCATTGATCCTAATTGGTGGTTATGCCGGGTTCCAAAATATCTCCTTTTTGATTGAGGATATTGCTCCGTCCCTTGACCCTTTAAGGGCACCAAAATATCCTTTATAATCCTTAATAAAGAGCGATAACAATACAAAAAGTATTTCAAACAAATATAATGTTCGGTTTTTATCGTGATACGTATAACACATGCACTGATGGACTGACAGAATAGTATTGCGTGCTTCGGTCCCTTGTAAGTAGTACAACCATAAGTATTGATTCTTAATTTTATTATTTCATTAATAACAGTCTGTGATTCTTTCTTTTCTTTATTTTTAGTCCACTGACATGTACATAGCACATGTATGGGGCAAATACAATTAATACATATTATGGTACCTATTTACAATACTACAAAATATGAATAACAATGCTAATGCATTTGTTGTTGTTTTTATTTTATTTATTTTTGTTTGGTCTTCTGTCGTTTTCAATCCATTAGAAACCGAACCTTTACCTTACAAATTCACCGTCCGACGTACAATATTATATTACGATAGTGCGCATGCGTTTGAAACCACCGACCGGGGATCACTGGATGATCCAATGTGCTATAGGGGCTTTATACTAGATTTGCGGTTTTGACGTTTGTAAACGTTTGCGGATTTGTTTTCGAATTGCAATCATCGTTGCCGATGGAACGACGTTTCGAATCAAGATAAAACTCGTTTCGTGGTTTAATTAATGTCCCTATTAATTGCCCCTTTTGTTCCGCTGGCCAGTATATTTACTCTTTTTGTTCTACTACACGCGTATTACGTTGATCCAGAACTGATGTAGATAACAAACGTGTCAGTCACAATTTGTAAAGTAACATGTTATGATAGTTTATTTTCTTGTTTTCTTGTATTTTGTTTTAAATCATTCAAATTTACAAAACAATAAGTAACTGAACTGTAAACCTCAAATAAACTGCTAGCAAAATAGTGGCTGTGCAGCCAATAAAGTAATATACTGTGCTATATTATGACGGTCAATGAATTAAACTCTAAAAAAAGCAAAATGCTCCGTTCTCAAAACTATTTTTTCATATTCTTTTTATATTTGCTGTATTCATTGATTTTTCCCTAATTTCTGAGTCATGGTCGCAATGTACAGCAATTTGAAGCTTGGATTTTGGTCAATCGCGTCAATATTTAATATTTGCAAATGTGGAATAAAAATGTATGCCCCCATCTAATTTTTTCTCGGATGTTTCTCTTTTCATTTTCTTTGGGTTTCAATATTCCATATTCTTATCATTATATTATAATTATGTATTACTAGTTTCTCAGTTTGTTTTTTTTTTGCAAACAGCGTGTGCAAGCAGTATAATGTCGTGCATTCACAGGGTTGCCAACTGTTTTCTTATTCCACTTTCGAACTATAGAGTAAACAAAACTAGAAACTAAACATTGCAACATGATACATAAATAGGTTTAATAATGGTTTTGGTTCTGTAGCATAGTTTTTGTATGTATTTGTGAAAGGAAATAAGGTGAGAATAGGATGCTACAGTTATTGTATCCTTCACAACTAGTGATTTTCTCTACATGTACATGACTCGTAACAAAATCAGAAGGGGGTGTATTTATACATGTCGTCATTTTCAAACGCACGTCTACATTTTAGTAATGCCGTATTTCTTTCTGTCGAAATCTTATCTGTCCTAGAAAATGTCTAAATCTGTCCTAGAAAATGTCTAAATGTCTATGTTAGGTCTATACTGAAAATTAGGTTTAGGATTTTTTTCATAACCTGGACTGCGAATGTGTCTTAGACTGTTTGACAAGCTCGGGCCAACTTTTTTTACAATATTAAATGTCCATTTAAGAAAACGCTCCATCGTCAAATCCAGCTAATTTCACATTTCGAACGAACCACTTTTTGACCTTTAAATTTTGATCCAAAAAATCAATTTTGAAATTTCAAAAAATTGTCTCTTACATAAAATTGGGAAATTACTACAAATTAACAGTTTGGTGTCATATTTACGGTCAGTTAATAAGAAAAGTGCGCAGTATTTGGAAAATGTGCCTTGATACCAACTATTACACATTATTACTTAACATTTTGGTGCAAACCACGACCCGATAGGACAAATGATAGAGCTTTAAAGTGATCCTGACTTTACCTCTGCGTTCTGCGTCAAGGCCTGGTTTTCTCGAGCTTAGCCAACAGTCTTAAAACTTTGCACAAATATACACTCAAACACGAAAAAAATGTCATTCCGAATTCACACCCCTCCTTGGTAACCAGCATATTTCGATCGAACCACTTGCCCAAATTACAAAAACATAACATGAAGGATATACAGAAAAGGTAGTAGAAAACGTCAATAATTACCAATATTTTTTGGAACAAAATCCTCCAAGGTCACGGGGCATAAAGATCGTCTCCGTGTTATTTGTTATGGGTGATTTTTGTCGATGAGACCTAGTTCGAAAATTACCAAGTTTGGCAATATTTTGTCTGATCAGGGTGGACCCAATATTTGTTCTGTTACTCTGTAAATTCATAACTATAGTTAGCCTGGAAGAAATATATTTTGTGAGTTTAGCGGGTGAATTTCCCTTTATAATTTTATTTTTGTTGCTTTACGTCTCTATTAATGCAATATTACTATTTGAGACGATGAATGGTGATATTTGACGATGAAGGACAAGCCCATGTCTCATGCGGGACTCAAACCCACGTCCTCGCAGTGTCATTCGCTTCGGACCACCGCCTTCATCGTATGAGCCACCGCGGACGGCTGGCAATGTATTAATGTATTTAAATTAAATCATTCGTAACCTTATCACAATCAGTTCTACTCAGTAACTCACCGAGTTGTATGTTTTGTCCATTCCAGAATCCTCTTAGTGAAGTCAGCTCGCCGAGATATGGCAACAATGTAGTTGTTTTTGTCCGGAGTATTAGGTTGCAGAGAGCACTTTAGCTTGCATGTTTACACAGCGAATCACAAACGTGAAATGTTTGTATATGATACGAAACCATCTCAAAAGTAAATTGACTTTAACCCACGAGTTCGACCCAGATATTTTTAAACATATTCCCGGTAACATATTAAAAATATCAACTTTTTTTCAATTATTGGAGCTCGAGTATAAATACATATAAAAATAAAATTGTCTGCGCTTGCTGAAATTTGTAATTTTAGATTGTGAAATAGAAAACATGAGGCTAATTTGCAACAAAGTAGATACTTTTGTGGGCTCAATGCCACACGAGAGCATTGAGTCGTTGGGAAAAATCTTTCGACCCTCATATAGAAATTATACAACTCGTATCTTACTGTTGTTCAGTTTCATCCAACCTCAATGATTATTGAGGGTTTAGAGGAAGCAGGCATGCTCATTTGACCAGGTTTTTAATTTCCCAGCTAATTTCAGTCAAATAATTATGTATGAAAGTTTTCAAAATTGGTATTAAAAAAATGAAGGCCCTTATCATAGCACTCTCCCATAAATTGACTAAAGATTTTTTTTAACTATATTCTAGTATTCAGAATCTGTAAAAATGGTCAAAAACACTCTAATAAGTCTGCATTTTCTGACTTTTATAAAAAATGTTGAAAATCTTAAATGATGTCCCGTATATAATATGTCTCTTATCAGCGATTATAAAAAGTTTGATTCATATCTAATTGGTGGCTGCAGGAAAAAGAAACGTGCCAAACATCAAACCAATCCTACTCCCTCTTAATGAAATGTTACAATATAGATTAGTTAACTTATTTCACCTTAACGCAATTTTATACTTCAAGAAATAAGAAATGATCGAAGTTTTTCCCGGTTACCGTGAGAATTTCGGATGTAAATCAGGGCGTTCAGAAGCGAGTCAGCCCCGTATCCGTTATTCGGTGTCACTTTCCACAATCTCTTCTATAGCTCTATCAAATTTCCACCCATTCAACATGTTACTTTTTTAGTGGTTAATGGTGCAAACGTCGCACGCTTCGTAGCATATTTGGAAGGGAAATAAATTACTCATTGCGTTACCGATGGTTGTCCGATGTAGAGTGTGAGTCTCGTATTTGGCTAGAAAAGGTTTAGGAAGCTGCCCTGATGAAAGACGTGTTTGCTTATATAACATAGCTGCTAGCGCTCTCGCCGACATATCACCATTTTAGAAGGTGGAATTAATAGTGTTTTATATACCATGTGTCACGGTATCGGTTATCGTGGGTGTTTTTGTTTTTGTTGAGTGACTGACAATCCATCTTTATTCTAGTATTTCCGAATGGTTAAAAAAAATGGCAAACTTGGCTACTGTAATTAACTGTTTTTGTTTGTGCGCCTAAATAAGTAACAGGCTATTGACTTAATTGTAAATAGTTCACGGCTCGTTGTGTGTGTCATGTCTTCATTGATTAAGCAAAGATTCCAATATATTTTGGTTGAAGCTTTCAAGTTTAATTGGATGAGCGTAGCGAGCGAAGCGAAGATTCCATTTCACTACACTGGAGAAAAAAATCCGGAATGTTTTTTTTTCTTTATTTTTTTTTTGTATTTTTGTGTGTCTGTGAACACGATTCTGGCTAAACCAAAACTCCAATTGCGATGAAATTTTATGGAGGTCTATGAAATCTCTGAACGAAAAACTGCACGGGGGAAAAATCGATCGAAAAATTATTTCTCATGAAAATCGCAATTTTACGATTTTTTTCGATTTTTTAAAAAAAATCGACTTATAACATCTACATGCTTTATTCGATTGTAATGATTTTTTCACAGAACCTTAATTTTATGAATTAATATATTCGTGTGAAATTTGAGCGCAATCGAAAAATTATCTATTAAAGAAATCGCAATTTTACGCTTTTTTCGTTTTAAAAAAAAATTACGCTCATCCATCAACGCGGCGGGACTTAAGCGTTTTCCTAGTTATATACACGATTATAATGCACGGTAACATGCAATAATTGGTGAAAATTCGTATAAAACAGAAATACTTTTTGACTATGAACAGCGTACAACTCTAAAGAAAAAGAAGAATATGTCGTTCTAGTTTTTTGTGTTATTATTATTTAGGCTTTAAATTGTTAATTGATGTGAACATGAATTGTCTATTTATACATTCCCTTCGTAACTATCTGCAATGCTAACTGAGCAGCCACACTGTTGTCCTCGTTTAAGAGAATGTGCATAACCACGCGTACATCCTCTTTACGTTATTTGTGGTGTGTAACCGATGTACCCCGCAGCAGCTAATGGGATTTAACCACGACCCGCGCGCGAGTGGGGAATTGTCACCTAGCAAGTCAGGCAAGATTTGAACAAGCCACAACCATATACTGATTGGCTGAATAATAACATATTCACACGATTGATGAAATGTTAAATGTAATTTATACGTTAAGTTATAAACTGAAAAATGATAATGGTGTCAATTTGAGAGATATTGAAGATACCGGTAAATTACCCGAGTGTTAAAAAGAGTATACACACATATTAATGTGTTTCTTGAAACGTAGTTTAAATAACAAACGTGGAATAACCTTGGGGTTACGGTGTTTAAAAAAATATATAATGACATATATTGGTATGCGTATAGCTAAACCTGACTTAAGTCCATTCGAACTACACTGTCCACCAAATGGTACACACTTTAATGCCACCACGTCCACACGAATTAAACAATTTGCTCTCCTTCAGGAATTCCAAATATATTTAATCCAAAATGTGTAACTTTGCACAATTTTATCTCGCATAAAATCTTTGTTCCGTGTCCGCGGAACCGCCTATACTGCGGGAGATGTGGCTCGCGTGGTGTGGACAGTTATTCCCTAACCACGTCCCACCCCGTGGCATCTCTGGGGTCGCACAATACTGCATGTTGAACCACTGTCCGACCAGATCATAAGCAGTAAATTACCATTAACCTCGGGCTTGGGAATACTACTGTGTATGCACGAATAATGCAATTGTAAACACACAATCGTCCTATAAAATATGTCGATTGCATACAAATATTGCATTGATTGATGGAACATTATGCATCCCTTGCAGTATCATATTGATATAACAATTGTTTATATCCACTGACCCGAACGCTCTACACACAGGTTATCTATCATTTAATTGTTTGCCAATCATTGTCGAATAGAGAAAATTGTAATTACTTATTCATCTTTTAGTTTATATTTGTAGTTGGTTGTAGAACAATTAATTGCTGTGTGCGATGATCCATGATTGACACTGTGGTAACTACTGGATACGAGTTGAAGCAGGGTTGGTATTTCATGTAGTGTTTGACATAGTTACATGAGACACCATCACTCGTTTCCCCCTCTCTCCTCCCCCCCCCCCCCCCCCCCCCCAACTAGCTTAATCGACTAATACTTGAGGTATTAATTTTCACCGAGGTTATACTCAACCAAACTGTCTAAAAATTGACAGTGTAACAAATAATAATATATGTTTACTAATAATATTTAATAGAACCATAAATTATTGGTCTGTCCTCCTCACATCCCCCAGGCTAGAGTGATACCTAATAATAACGTTGCGATTGACGAGCCCTTAAATTAATTAAACCAACAACGATTATGGAGAGTGGGCATTGAACCCGGGTCTCCCGCTTGACGAGCTGGGGCCTTAATCAACCGATCACCGCGCCGGTTACTTGGTAACTTCTGGATGATGCTTAAATAAATAAATAAATTTTATTTAGAGTCTACCCACTCAGTTATATAACTGATTTTCAGTGAGGGACTTTAAATCAAAGCGACCAAGCCAACCCTGCAGGCCCCGACGCAATCGACGAGTGAGCGATATTATTATACATTTGAATTGATGGAACAGTACGGCGACAAATGTGCTGGCCTTAACTGACCATTCTGGATTTAAACCAATATTATCAATTCCGCCTAGGATAGTTTTTCCCTTCCAACGAAATCGACCATTAATTTACTTGACAAGTTAACCCACATTACAACAGTTAATAAGTAGATTATTGATCTTAGTTTTATATTATCTGGAAATAATTGGTCTACTTAGGTAGAAAACATAAATATACCCAGCACCAGCAATTCAATTAGAGAGTTTTGTTATATTACAGTGATACGCGTTTAGACTAACCAAGGCACAGGAATTTAAATTGATAAACCGTCTCTAAAAGCAGTAATCAGGGTCGCGCGGGGAGTTGTAAACAACACTCTTGTTATTCTTGTTTTCCCGCCACTGTCTTCGTTTCTCCACATCCATTCTTCCGAAATGATAAATTATCCCTCCTTCTTATTACTCTCCAAGCATAGCTTTTCTATTTTCTCCTGTCAATTCCTCCACTGTGATTTTATATATCAATGCAGTGAGTGCATCAAAACATGCTTAATCGACATTATAGATAACCCATTTAAATACAGTCTACACTTCTAAAACTACACCGTGAGTCCACATCGGATTCTGTCTGCCACCTCACAGTCTAATTCCAACTTTTGAACTATTGTAGAATTATATATCTTTTTAATTTTATTAATAGTAATTGGTTGTTCTTACATAATGTCCTCGACTCGTTGTTCAAAACGCTGGTGAACGCCGGTCACGGATAATTTTGTCTTCCCTCGTTGTCTTATTCCACAATTCAACCTTCTCTGTTACAATTTGAATCCCATCTTCTAAACTCTCTTGCCATCACTCCATCTGAATCGTGACAAGAACTTGGGCTTCAAGATTAGGAGTGTGCTACCAATTGATCAGTTCAAGCTTTGAATATCATTTTTCAAGTGTCAGTGATCTTGATTTGTCTGTGAATGGGTTTAGTCACAGTCATGAATTTTCTAATTCTAATATGGTTGTGTTAGGAAATCTTTGCGTTGGATATATGCGTTGTCGTCAGACGAAACCTTACTTTTATGATTACCATCGAAAGTTAATAAGGCTTAAAAATTAACATCACTTCGATCAATATTGACAATTTGTACCTGTCATGGCTCACGAGCTGTTTTGTGTATTAAATAGCATTTTTTCCAATACCAATCAAAATTTTATTTTTATTGTTTGTAACGTTTGTGACATGTGGACAACGCGACCTGTTAAAAGCCCCCCCGTCTGTGATTTTTTTTATTCATCTATATAAAGCGCAATTCACCGGCGTAGACTGATTTTATTAATGACGGGTTGAAATGGCGACTCGGATGAATGGTAACGAGTAGAAACGCGACCCCATATAAAATGAATTCATTGGCTTTCCGTAAACAGCGCTATTAAAAAAGCTCTTAAAAATTGTGAAAACTTCTCTCTGGAACATAACACGATTTTACAACTTGGAAATACATTGGACGCGTTGCGTTACTTTACGTGTCATTTATTATTATAACTATTTACAACATTTGACAAGTTTCGATGTTTCGCTCTGAATTACGTGGACATGCATATCTTACTATATAATACTCTTTTAAAACAGGACCGACGCTCTTTGCGCGTAGCGCCCACGTTCATTGCGCGTAGCGCCCGGGCCAGACGCACCTTTGCTCGTGCGGTATGGCATTCTCCCTCGGAATTTCACTGGCTACGCGGAAAAAAATGGTGACGTCGATTCGGACCATTTATTTTCCGAGCACAGTGGCGGACAGGGAAAGTGGTCATTTCAGGAAATTATGTGTTTTTTGGGGCGGATTATTTTATGGGGGGCAGACGGTTGGTCGGATTTTGGCTGGACCGGACGGGTTGGTGGGTTTGGACTTTTGGCTTTTCGAGTGTTGGGGCAATTTTGCATTTCGGCGGCCATCTTGGATTTTGGCCAATACCGGAAAAATAGCTTGCGAAAAGTGAAATTTCGTTCCACGACACTTGTTTTCTGCAGTTTTGATTCCAATTTTTCCAAATTTTGACACCACCTAGGTAATGGCCCATCTCAGGGAACTATGAAGCATTTCGTGGAATTTCCAAAAATTGGACATTCCAGGGCACTTTCAGTTTTTTTACCCTAGACGGCCGCCTTTGGCAATTTTTTCGCCGATGAAGGAATTTTTTGTAATTTTTCTTTTCGGTTGCGTCCCATGCGGGAATGCATGGGCCAGTGTGCAAAACCAAAATTTTGGAAATTCCGCCATCTTGCCCTATGTGACTTGTCCGCTGAATGGGTACGCTACGGCCGAAATTGACCGTTTCTCGACCGGGGGGGCTGGGTTTTCAAAATGGAGGGTCGGGTCCGAATACCTAGTCAGGATATGTCAAATTAAAGACGTGTGCAAAATATTTCTTTGGATTTCCCAAAAAAATGGTTGTGATTTTGGAAATTCCAAAAAAACATTTCTTTTTTTAACAGCTCGGCCAGTTTTTGTCCGATCGTGTCCATTTCGGGCGCACTTTGAGCGTACGGACGAGGTTGACTTTATGGCGTCCAGGAAAAGTGTCTGGAAATTCCAGGAATTCCAGGAATTCCAGAAAAATGTAAATGTAGTCCGATTTCCATTTTTTTTTTAACCCGGGGTTCGGGGCGGCAGGGCGAGTGGTTAAATGCGAAAAAAATGTCTTGGAAGAATTTCCATCCGGGAATTTCCTGGAATGATGGCGGGAAATTCCCGAAAATTTCCAAAGTTGTCGGATTTTGGAATTTTTTTCGCCAAAATGTTTGGGGCACCAAGGCAAGTGCCGGGGGTCCCCAAAAATTTCATCCGGATGAATGGATATCCTGGAATTCCGGGAACGACGGAGGAAATTGCTTGAAAACACGCGTCACTGTCCGCAGGAAGGCCAAAAACGGACCGATTTAAACAGATCGACCCGGCAAATTTACGGGGGGGCTAGGGGGGTCAAAGGGTTGCCGGAATTGTTTAACAGCAACATAAAAATCCAGGAAGTTCGGTAATAATGGCCTAATGTTCCACAAAAAAAAAAAAAACACAAGACAAAAAAAAAAAAAAAAAGGTACGCTTAATAGTAGCGAAGCCAAGGTGTGCTGGGCGCCCGCTAGTGGGCGCGCGAAGCACACCTTGTCTGTCTCTATCTGATCTGACTATATAATACTCTTTTAAAACAGGACCGACGCTCTTTGCGCGTAGCGCCCACGTTCATTGCGCGTAGCGCCCGGGCCAGACGCACCTTTGCTCGTGTAGGGTGGTTTTCTTCCTCGGAATTTCACTGGCTACACGGAAAAAAATAGTGACGTCGATTCGGACCATTTATTTTCGTAGCACAGTGGCGGACAGGGAAAGTGGTCATTTCAGGAAATTAGGTGTTTTAAGGGGCGGTTTATTTTTTGGAGGGCAGACGGTTCGACGGATCCGGACGGGACCGGACGGGTTGGTGGGTTTGGACTTTTGACTTTTTGGGTGTTGAGGCAATTTTGCATTTCGGCGGCCATCTTGGATTTTGGCCAATACCGGAAAAGTAGCTTGCGAAAAGTAACATTTCGTTTACCAACACTTTTTTCCCACAGTTTTGATTCCAATTTTTCAAAATTTTGATACCACCTAGAGAATGGCCCATCTCGCGCTAACACGAAGGCTTTTTGGGAATTTCCAAAATTTGTACATTCCAGGGCACTTTCAGTTTTTTTAGACACTAGACGGCCGGCTTTGGCAATTTTTTCGCCGATGAAGGAATTTTTTGTTATTTTTCTATTTGGTTGCGTCCCATGCGGGCATGCATAGGCCACTATGCAAAACCAAAATTTTGGAAATTCCGCCATCTTGCCCTATGTGACTTGTCCGCTGAATCGGTACACTACGGCCGAAATAAGACGTATGTTGCCCGCGGGGGCGTGGTTTTCAAAATGGAGGGTTAGGTCCGAAAACATCATCAGGATATATCAAATTAAAGACGTGTGCAAAAAATTTCTTTGGATTTCCCAAAAAAATGGTTGGTGATTTGGAAATTCCAAAAAACATTTCTTTTTTTAACAGCTCGGCCAGTTTTCCACCGAACTGGTCCATTTTGGGCGCAATAAGAGCGGGCGGACGAAGCCGACTTTTTGGCTTCCATGAAAAATGTCTGGAAATTCCAGGAATTCCAGGAAATCCCGAAAAGTGTAAATGTTGTCCGATTTTAGAATATTTTTTTCTCCCGAGGTTCGGGGCGGCGGGTGAGTGTTCAAATATGAAAAAAATGTCTGGGAAAAATTTCCATCCGGGAATATCCTGGAATAATGACGGGAAATTCTCGGAAATTTTCAAAGTTGTCAGATTTTGAAAATTTTTTTCGCCAAAATGTTTAGAATGGCAAGACGAGTGCGGGGGTTCGCCAAAAATATTTCCCGGACAAATGGAAATCCTGGAATTCCGGTAACGACGGAGGAAAACGCCCGAAAACACGCGTCACGGACCGCAGGACGGCCAAAAACGGACCTATTTAAACAGATTGACCCGGGAAAATTACGGGGGGGCTAGGGGGGTCTCAAAGGGTTGCCGGAATTGTCTTACAGCAACATAAAAATCCAGGAATTTCGGTAATGATGGCCGAATGTTCCACAAAAAAAAAAAAAAAAAAAGGTACGCTTAATAGTAGCGAAGCCAAGGTGTGCTGGGCGCCCGCTAGTGGGCGCGCGAAGCACACCTTGTCTTACTATATAATACTCTTTTAAAACAGGACCCGAGTGTCTTGCGCGTAGCGCCCACGTTCGTTGCGCGTAGCGCCCGGGCCAGACGCACCTTTGCTCGTGTAGGGTGGCATTCTCCCTCGGAATTTCACTGGCTACACGGAAAAAAATAGTGACGTCGATTCGGACCATTTATTTTCGAGCCACAGTGGCGGACAGGGAAAATGGTCATTTCAGGAAATTAGGTGTTTTTTGGGGCGGTTTATTTTCTACAGGACAGACGGTTGGTCGGATTTTAGCGGGACTGGATGTGTTGGTGGGTTTGGACATTTGGCTTTTCAAGTGTTGGGGCAATTTTGCATTTCGGCGGCCATCTTGGATTTTGGCCAATCCCGGAAAAATAGCTTGCAAAAATAAATATTGCGATTACCGGCGCTTTGACTCTACAATTTCGATTCCAATTTTTCAAAATTTTAACACCACCTAGGGAATGGCCCATCTCAGGGAACTGTGAAGGATATTTTGGAATTTCCCAAATTTGGACATTCCAAGGCACTTTCAGTTTTTTTACTCTAGACGGCCGCCTTTGGCAATTTTTTCACCGATGAAGGAATTTTTCGTAATTTTTCTTTTCGGTTGCGTCCCATGCGGGCATGCATGGGCCAGTGTTCAAAACCAAAATTTTGGAAATTCCGCCATCTTGCCCTATGTGACTTGTCCGCTGAATGGGTACGCTACGGCCGAAATTGACCGTTTCTCGTCCGGGGGGGCTTAGTTTTCAAAATGAAGGGTTGGGTCCGAATACCTAGTCAGGATATGTCAAATTAAAGACGTGTGCAAAAAATTTCTTTGGATTTCCCAAAAAAATGGTTGGCAATTTGGAAATTCCAAAAAAACATTTCTTTTTTTAACAGCTCGGCCAGTTTTTGTCCGATCGTGTCCATTTTGGGCGCAATATGAGCGGGCGGACGAGGCCGACTTTTTGCTTTCCAGGAAAAGTGTCTGGAAATTCCAGGAATTCCAGGAATTCCAGAAAAGTGTAAATGTTGTCCGATTTCCAAATTTTTTTTTACCCCGGGGTTCGGGGCGGCAGGGCGAGTGGTTAAATGCGAAAAAAATGTCTTGGAAGAATTTCCATCCGGGAAGTTCCTGGAATGATGGTGGGAAATTCCCGAAAATTTCCAATGTTGTCGGATTTTGGAAATTTTTTCGCCAAAATGTTTGGGGCACCAAGGCAAGTGCCAGGGGTCCCTAAAAATTTCATCCGGACGAATGGATATCCTGGAATTCCGGGAACGACGGAGGAAATTGTCCGAAAACACGCGTCACGGTCCGCATGACGGCCAAAAACGGACCGATTTGAACATATCGACCCGGCAAATTTACCGGGGGGCTGCGGGGGTCAAAGGGTTGCCGGAATTGTTTAACAGGAACACAAAAATCCAGGAATTTCGGTAATAATGGCCGAATGTTCCACAAAATTAAAAAAAAAAAAAACACAAGACAAAAAAAAAAAAAAAGGTACGCTTAATAGTAGCGAAGCCAAGGTGTGCTGGGCGCCCGCTAGTGGGCGCGCGAAGCACACCTTGTCGGTACTATATAATAGTCTTTTAAAACTATACTGACGCTCTTTGCGCGTAGCGCCACCTTCTTTGCGCGTAGCGCCCGGGCCAGACGCACTTTTGCTCGTGTAGGGTGGTTTTTTCCCTCGGAATTTCACTGGCTACACGGAAAAAAATAGTGACGTCATTTTGGACCATTTATTTTCGAGCCACAGTGGCGGACAGGGAAAATGGTCATTTCAGGAAAAGTGCTGTTTTTTGGGGCGGTTTATTTTATGGGGGGCAGACGGTTCGACGGATCCGGACGGGACCGGATGGGTTGGTGGGTTTGGACTTTTGGCTTTTTGGGTGTTGTGGAAATTTTGCATTTCGGCAGCCATCTTGGATTTTGGCCAATACTAGAAAATGAGCTTGCGAATAGTGACATTTCGGTTGGCGGCAGTTTTTTTCCACAGTTTTGATTCCAATTTTTCAAAATTTTGATGCCACCTAGGGAATGGTTTATCTCAGCTTAGAACGGGAGATCTCGAGGATTGTTCAAAATTTGGACATTCCAGGGCGGTTTCAGTTTTTTTACCCTAGACGGCCGCCTTTGGCAATTTTTTAGCCGATGAAGGATTTTTTTGTAATTTTTCTTTTTGGTTGCGTCCCATGCGGGCATGCATGGGCCACTATGCAATACCAAAATTTTGGAAATTCCGCCATTTTGCCCTATGTGACTTGTCCGCTCAAAGGGTACACTACGGCCGAAATTGACCGTTTCTCGACCAGGAGGGCTGGGTTTTCAAAATGGAGGGTTGGGTCCGAATACGTAGTCAGGATATGTCAAATTAAAGACGCGTGCAAAATATTTCTATGGATTTCCCAAAAATATGGTTGGTGATTTGGAAATTCCAAAAAACATTTCTTTTTTTAACAACTCGGCCAGTTTTTGTCCGATCGTGTCCATTTCGGGCGCAATTTGAGCGGGCGGACGAGGTTAACTTTTTGGCGTCCTGGAAAAGTGTCTGGAAATTCCAGGAATTCCAGGAATTCCAGAAAAGTGTAAATGTAGTCCGATTTCCAAATTTTTTTTTACCCCGGGGTTCGGGGCGGCAGGGCGAGTGGTTAAAATGCGAAAAAAATGTCATAGAAGAATTTACATCCGGGAATTTTCTGGAATAATGGCGGGAAATTCCCGGAAATTTCCAAAGTTGTCGGATTTTGAAAAAATTTTCACCAAAATGTTTGGGGCACCAAGGCAAGTGCCAAGGGTCCCTAAAAATTTCATCCGGACGAATGGATATCCTGGAATTCCGGGAACGACGGAGGAAATTGCCCGAAAACACGCGTCACGGTCCGCAGGACGGCCAAAAACGGACCGATTTGAATATATCGACCCGGCAAATTTACGGGGGGCTGCGGAGGTCATCTGGAGGGCCGAAGGCCTAACCCAAAAAAGCGACCCGTGGGCGCGCGAAGCACAACTTGTTGAACTATAGACTTTTTATACTTTGATTGCTGTTGTCCAAAACGATCAAAATAGTTATTGTATGTTTTATCAAGCTTAATGATTCATCTTCATTTGGTCAGTAGGCCCACATCAGACTTAAATCTTGAGTTCTGAACTATCCTGGGCTGTTGAGTCGTGTCGATGGTGAGACACTGCTCGACGCAACAGTCCCAGGACCACCCAGATCTCATCTACGGGTCGTGGACGCCTATATATCTCAGACTTGGATCTTATTTTGATGTTATTGCTGTTTCCACGTTCGTTTTGTCCACTATAGGTGGAGTACGAAATGCACATTAAACAGCCCATGATCTCAGTTTTCTTCGTTGGTTTAAAATTAAACCAGCAATAAATGTAGAGTGTAACCATCTAACCAGCTAACACATTGTTGAGTTTACTTTACGAACTTACGGTAAACGTTCAACTGAAAATAGGTGATTACTTTTCTAAACAAGCACGGCTGTTCTGGTTCTCGCTTTGGTTATTTGTGTATTTATAACCTTCTGCAATCAAGGGCTTTGATATATGGATTCATTAAAACTTTAGTAATTATTCATGCTAAACCATTAAAACCAATCGTTTTTGTTTCATTAAATACTACATATTCAAAGATAAACTATAAAAGTACCTTAACCGAGAAATGAATAAATCTACCCTAATCCGCGACACAGAGCCGGCCGGCGTAACCGCAATCTATTATTGGTTGGCGAATTAGTGTAGGTTTCTAAATCTCGGCTTCGCTCTCTCGCTCGACCACCGCGATAACAATGGCTGTTATCTGCACTAGTGGTGTCATAAAAACACCGGCCTGATGGGGGACGATGTCACCAGCCACTTTAATATAGCATTATAGGGATTAGACCAAGTTCACAAAGTTGATTTATAGAGTAATAAAAATCGGAGCTGCCTCATGCCAAAATTGGTATTTTTTCTTCTTTGGATGTTCGTGTGAAAGATATCAGGCCATGTACACTTGGCAAGTGTTTTTCGGCTTGATATTATCATGTGCCAGGCTTCAATGAGGCTCACATCCGGTATGTAAGTTGCTTTTGTAGTTATGCGAATCGAGTGTTAAAAACGTTAATGTGCTTCCTAGCACGCAAGCAATGAACTGTTATAACAACACCGTTGCTGTATTTCTAACGTATTGCTTTTTACTGGGACTTGACGTGTTACGATAATAAAGTTTGGAAAAATTAAATTGCTTAATAAATACCATTGAATAGTTGGCATTGCCAAGAAATTATTATGAAACATAATAACACAATGATCACTACTTTATGAAATATGGTCTTTTGACGATTGTGCTGCCTCGATCTTTCAGTAATATTCCTTGTTTGCGGAGTATGCAGATAAAACGCTTTGTTATTCACACAATCTTACCGTTGGCAATGACTGTGTTTCTAACCACTTCGTTTTTATTGTATAAATGATTGAAAACGGAAATGTAAAAATTACGTGTCACTGAATGTACATGCATTTAAGGTAGAAATGTAGTATTTGAATTCATGTACTTGAAAAGACAAAACATTCTATGTATGCACAACACAAATAAAAATTTAAAACTTTTAAGTAAAATCGTAACTACAATGTTCCTTTATAATTTATACGTTTTTCTACTAATTTTTGTAGTAACTTCTATCCACTTAGATTAGAACTGATTTTCAGTAGAAAGCATTCACTCAAAGATAATAGTATTATCTGGACTTAAAATCCACGTTTATGTATACTATAATATCATGGTCATGGTTTTAAGCAACATTATTTTTAGAAGTTAATAAAAAATCATTTGAAACAGGGGCTAGAACTCCAGACTTTCTTCATCGGAATCTGTGAAAATACGCGCGTGACCAATAGGCGTTTCTAAAGAAATCAGTCTCGTTTCGTTTCGAGAAAACCAATATTTGAAATATTATTCACCGTTTCGAAGCTATTGGAAGTCGCCCTATTTAAATGCTTTATGATTGTATTACAGAAAACAGTAAAATGTGAACTTTAGGGCACGATTTCTAGTTTCGGTGGAACAAGCTATAAAATATTCACATTTCTGATTTACTCTTTCTGTCCAGACTTGTGTACGTGTTACGACTGGAAATGTAACGATAAGCGACCCCACACCCAGCAATCGCGAGTAGGCCTAACCTTCTACGCACTTCTCTATGATGGTAATATAAGAGAGAGTTTAACGGCCTGTATTTGCAGCACACTGAAATGTTATTTCATGCATAATTTGCAATTTGATGCTTTGGGACTAGACAGAGTATAATATGCTAAGTAACGCTGGATTAACATAGCCAAGTAAGCTCTCTCCAAGATAACTTTTTTACGTAGAGCGTGAATTTAAACCTGCAAAGATTTAAGGCAATTCGTTTGAATATAATTCGCATTCGGCTTAGTGGAATGTTAATGTGGGATATTTAAAATGATATCAACAGATTTTCCTCCGAACTTAAAACACTGGAAGGCAACATTGAAAGTTGTACGCGATGTATTCAAGGCCCCTCGTCTTCAAGTGAGGGTTGTTTCATGAATAAAATCAATGTGAGCCCGCGGATCAGTTCCTTGAAGAGCTCTTGCAGTGCAGTGTGCGCGGCATTGCATCTCGAGTGGGTCGACTCTAATGACGTTCCTAGATCGACGCCGAGATATCAATTGTGTTAATAATATGTCGGTATTATACCATAATGATCACGCGTGAATGTTATCTTTCATCTTTCTTCTACGTTTCAACGAGAATTAAAACACTGCTGTCAAATCATATTATTATGGGTGTGTACGGTTCTTTGTTTTTTGCGTGATTTTTAATCTACTATAGTTTGAATATGTAAATAATAAAATTGAGAAGTAAATAGTGCAAATATATAGTTTTTTGCAACAATGTGTGTTTATCAAAAAGCTAATAATTCTTACATTTGCAGAACTGCGTGAAAAATTGGTCTTGTTCTATTCACTAAACACCAACGTATGTTATTAATATACGATTGATCCCAATTCATAAAACATCTAAACCACCTCGTGGATATCTTAGGCTTGCTCATTTTACCAGGTTTCACTGGGTAGCAGCCAATTTCAGTCGCATTTTTTTGTTTTTGTTTTTTATGTGTAAAAATCAATTAGTGGCACCTATATTTTCACTTTTCCATGAATTGCTTATAAAAAATATTTTAAAAAAATCAATTTACTAGTATTATAATCTGTTTTATGGTCAAAAGCACATAAATAACTATTCATTTTCAGTCTGATTTGTGATAAACGTTAAACTCTGATATAATACACACAATAATTATGCACTTCATAATATTATGTACGCCCCTATTATGTATTTTAAATAGTATGTCCATTGTTATCAATAACACCAATTTTTTTTATCAAATGTGATGATTTATGGCTGCAGGAAAAGGAACGCTTCGAACATCAAATCAGTCCAACTCCCTCTTACATAAATATACAATCCAATTTATGTTGTATTTATTTTTGACACCCGCATCTTTACCAGCAGCGCGTTTGATCTGAATGCATTAGCGGGGGTGTAGAATTTGCGTGGAATTTATATAATAATGATAAATTAAAACCAATTGTTTTTTTTTAAAAACGTTTTCATATTACGCTCAATGACCTTTGATGTTATTCAGCAAATATATATTTATTTTGTTTCTAACAATATCCGCGTTCCGCGTTAATAGAATAGAATAACAAATAGAAAGTCGTTTTTCAGTAAATCCGTCTAGTTATGGAATTAAATTTGAAAATGTTTAATTTTGGGAAATGATTAAACTTCCCACACCTTCATGAAGTTTCCGTTTTGCAGCTGGCTGTGTTAAGGTGCAAGTAGCAAATTACATGCAAGCAAACTAGTAACGCTCGTTATTTTCGGTAATCACCGAATACTGGCTGTGTATCAATCACAAACCTGTTATTGTTCTTGTGTTGGTGCTAATGAAACTATTTTAATTGGATGTTATATCATTGTTTACCACTGGACCAAACAACCGAGTTTCTGCTTTAACCACCGATTGACTAAGTAGTGAGTAACGCGCGAGACTTATTTGGGAGGTCTACTGTTCAATATCAGCCACGGGAAATCTTGACCGATTGTATTTTCCAACGTTTTCTTCAGTCCATAAGATGGATTCTGGATCGAGTCGTGTGGCTCCGATATCTCAATAGACGATTTTCAAATCACCAGTATCATCTATCCCGCGAAAAGTATTGTGAGTAAGAGAATTTATACATACTAAATGCCATATGCTTGGTTTGTATTTGTATTTGTATTTATTTTATTTTATTTCCGTTAACAGGACCATAGAACATATATGGTAATCGTCAAAACATTTTAAATACAGTAAAAGAAACCAAACAAAACGAGTTCTAAAAGGAACATTCGAACTTCATCTCACATATACACAACGCAGTACGCCACACAACAAGCATTTGACATAACGTGTAAATTCCCTTTCCCCTACAATTATTTGTGCGCTGATGGCGTTGGCGTTGGTGATATCGGAATAGTCTATTGGCAAGAGCAACGGAACGTAGAGCCGGAGGGTCTGACCTCGACCCTAGTCGAGACAAACTTTTTTGGCAATTATTATCAATCAATAATGAATATAGCTGTAAATTGTTAATTATCCTAGAACATGCTTAAAGACAAATTTTGAAAACAGACCAAGGAACGTGAACCTAGGAATGTTTTATGTCTGTCAATTTAAAAAATCGTGTCAGTGGAAACATTTACATAATAAAACTTTTATTAAATTCAATATTTACATGATCCTTTATCAACTGTATCAAGTTTTATATGTGAAGATTGATAATAACAGACAAGGCGCTTTATACAATAATTGTCTTGAAATTGGATGTATCGCCAAGAAAATAACTTAAAACGAAACGTGGAAATTGATTTTTTTTTCAATAAAACGTTCCAAGTGTGGCAGATCAAGAGATTTCTTGCGAATTTCCCTAATAATGTGATGCTGATCTACTTGGAAATTAAATTGTGCTATATAAACTTCTCCTTTTGATGGTTTTCTTCCTCAAGCAGAATAGGTGTTTTAACGGCCGATAAAATCGGAACGAGGAGTCTTCAATATTCTTCTAGTGACGCAAATGTAAATTACGATTTTAATTAAATTTGTGCTGTCGATTTGATAATTGTAAGGTAAAACTAGGAAAACGCTTAAGTCCCGCCGCGTTGTTGGATGAGCGTAATTGGTGCATTGAGCTGCCATGTGTTATGCGGATTTTCTGTTGTTCTGTGAAAAAATCATTGCTAAGTTAAAGATTTTTTTAAATTAATTTAAATTAAATAAAAAATAAACTTTAATTTTTAATTTTTTTAATTAATCGTAATTTTAAAAAAGAAAAAAATCGTAAAATTGCGATTTTCATAAAAAATAATTATTCGATTGCGCTCAAATTTCACACGAATATATTAATTCATAAAATTAAGGTTCTGTGAAAAAATTATTACAATCGGTTAAAGCATGTAGGTGTTATAAGTCAAAGAATTGTTTTAAAAAAGAAAAACCCGTAAAATTTCGATTTTCATAAAAACCAATTTTTCAATTGCGCTCAAATTTTACACGGATATCTTAATTCATAAAATTGTGGTTCTGTGAAAAACTCATTAAAATCGGATAAAGAATGTAGGTGTTATAAGTCGAAGAAATTTTTAAAAAATCGAAAAAAATCGTAAAATTGCTTTTTTCATGAGAAATAATTTTTCGATTGCGCTCAAAAACGTGGCAGTTCTAAGTTCAGAGATTTCAAAGGTCTCCAGAAAATTTCATTGCAATTGGAGTATCGGTTTAGCCGGAATCGTGCTGACAAACACACAATAATACAGAAAAAAAAAAAAAAAAAAAAACATTCCGGATTTTTTTCTCCAGTGTAGTGAAATGAAATCTTCGCTTCGCTCGCTACGCTCATCCAATCACAGAACATCTAATGGGATTTTCTATCCACTTACTTCGATTTCAAAATTATATCTTTATCTGTAAGAGGTTATTTTGGGTTGCTGCACCTGCGTTGGTTGAGGTACAACTACTGCCTGTTGCAGGTAGAGATTCAGGTAACAATTTATTTATGTTGAACTATGACTTGTTACTTTTTGTCGATGTAACACAAGACTCTTTTTAAAACTAGGAAAACGCTTAAGTCCCGCCGCGTTGTTGGATGAGCGTAATTGGTGCATTGAGCTGCCATGTGTTACGCGGATTTTCTGTTGTTCTGTGAAAAAATTATTACTTAGTCGAAGATTTTTTTTAATTAAATTAAATAAAATAAAAAATTAACTTAATTTTTTTAATAAATCGTAATTTTTTTTAAAATCGTAAAATTGCAATTTTCATAAGAAATAATTATTCGATTGCGCTCAAATTTAACACGAGTATATTAATTCATAAAATTAAGGTTCTGTGAAAAAATCATTACAAAAGGATAAAGCATGTAGGTGTTACAAGTCAAAGAATTGTTTTAAAAAAGAAAAAACCCGTAAAATTTCGATTTTTATGAGAAATAATTTTTCGATTACGCTCAAATTTCACACGAATATCTAAATTCATAAAATTAAGGTTCTATGAAAAAATCTTTACAATCGGATAAAGCGTGTAGGTGTTATAAGTCGAAGAAATATTTAAAAAATCGAAAAAAATCGTAAAATTGCGTTTTTTATAAGAAAATTTTTTCCGATTGCGCTCAAAAACGTGGCAGTTCTAAGTTCAGAGATTTCGAAGGCCTCCATAAAATTTCTTGGCAATCGGAGTATCGGTTTAGCCGGAATCGTGCTGACAAACACACAAAAATACAGGAAAAAAAAGAAAGAAGGAAAGAAAAAAAAAAACATTCCGGATTTTTTTCTCCAGTGTAGTGAAATGTAATCTTCGCTTCGCTCGCTACGCTCGCTACGCTCATCCAACTAATAAATATATTAATAATTACAACAATAATTCAAATGTAATGCGCTTTGATATTACAAGCCGAAATATAAGAGAAACGAATATTATTTATATACATAAACGAAATGTCCGACAAAATATCAGATTTCTCTAATATTATAACAATAAATAAATATGTTTCAATTGCAAACAATTTGTCACTATAATATTACATTCATAATTGTTTTTAGAATACCCACAAAATCCACCATTTCATTATAATCGTGCAGCATACCATTAATTAGTAATTAAAAACTTAAGCCTAAGGTTTTAGTTCAGTGTGTACCATTTCTGGAAAAACAATAATGTTACTACTGTACATTACAACAGTTATATGATATAAGTGGTATCAGTAATGGAACAACATACATAGATGCATAATGGGCAAAGCCAATACACAATGTCAAGTAGGAAATAAGCTATATCACACGCAGCTGTATAAATTCGTATTATGAAAATGTGTTGATTCCTCATTTTATCCACTTTTTTCAACTAGCTGGACTTTTTATAAAACGATTTTCTTTGTGAATGGAAACTCGATTAGTTATGACGGTAACAGGTATTTGCACTATACATCCTACATGAGAACTAATCTGCTTTATTTCTATGTATCTGTGTAAGCATCCGATGCAAGGCGATATGGTTACACATCTAAATAGCTCGTTATGATAGTAATGTTACGCCTCACCGAACTAACAACTTCCAATACTACTGTTTACCTGTACTTCCAAAGTTCCACTTGGTTGAAGTAATAGGAGCGATGCAAGTTACATAAGTTTTAGTACGAGAAACGCATGCCAGAACCGAGGTAATTATTATCGAATTGCGTATTTAGTGTAAACATAGATGATAAACAATATTATCCTATCATTAAGTTTCGAACACAAACAACATCCTGATTGGTGCATACATGAGCTTTGTCAATAAACATTTACCTGGGTGTATCTGAATTCTAACAAATTGTAAAGGACAGGTGAATTAACTTGCACTGAATTGTGTAGTAATGGACGTTACCTCCCCTGAGAGTATTCAATTGTTTTACTTCATTTGATTCTCCCCTCAATTGTATTTAAAACAAAACGTCTAGGTACCTTTCATTCGAGCGAATGTATGCAGACAGTGCTTGTGTTTGCACTGCATTGTTGAATGCACGGTGCGAGTTCCAGCAGGGAGTTGCCAGTAATTGTGCTAATCAGTCAGTGGGGAGGACGCGTTTTCTCCCTCGCGCTATTCATATCTACATATCTCTATCATCGTGTTTATTTGTCTGTCTGTCAGTATTTCGCTCTCGAGGAGTGACAATTATTAAATACGAGAGAAAATACTTCGTTGTTTGTATCTCGAAAAAGTGTTGACGAGTAGATTTATCCTTAATTATAAATGTGGGACACTTACGTTTAGTCATTAACTCAGCTATCGCATTAGTCTTGAAGATGTCCCTCTTATTATTATGCCTCATTAAGAATGCGTTACTGATTTAATGGTTGAAGCATACTTTACACTTTGGAATTAAATCGATACTATTGATGACGGTAGTGTGGTACGTGAACGTTGATAATATCTTCAACAGGCACAAACCACTCACAATTCGTTTTGTAGACCCTACCCTAGCTAGGCCTAGGGCCTACACGGTAGCCCACAGAGTGAACAGTAATTGAATCCCCACTTTGATCTTACAAGAAGGGGTTGAAGGTTACGGTAATAGGTGGGGATACGCACAGGTGTAAGCGTCTAGTTACAAGAGTGCAAAAAACTGGTTTGAAGATGCTGAGTTTTAAGTAACGATTTAGATCTAAAACGACTAATTTAAGTGCAAACTTGGAGAGTTTAAACTTAAAACTAAACATGGTTTTAAGTAAGACTCAAGACACTGTGTTTATAAAGGTAAGCTCATTAAGATGTAGCGTGGGGTAATAACGGAGAAAATAGCGAAACATTTACAAAATAAAAGATATGAACATAGTTACATAATTAAAGAAAATGTTTATTTTCCAACAAGAAAAGAGCATAGGAACGTAAACGAAACTATCGTATTGAGATCCCTATACGGTTCCAAAGTTGTCTTGTAGATGTTTGCTCTCGTCGGAAGCCCCACAGACAAAGCAACATCATCGCAGAATTGCATCCGTTTCCTAGGAGTTGTTCCATTTTCCAACTCAAACTGCACGAGCTCCAACCGTGTCGCTCTCCCAACTCTTAGTGGCTGTCCTCCGTCTTATGAAAACAAAACGGCATTCGTGATAAATTCAAACGTCTTATTTTATATGGTGGATTGTTTATTTTCATTAGTGCTTTCACTGCACCTAATATAACCCTGTATATTGTGTCGTTTCCATTGTGCGGTGGCGCTATGGGAAGGCGCCCATAAAGTGCTAGATTGGTGGTACGTGCCCCGCTATCGTCTCGCCTTCTCGTCCCAAGACGCCCAGACGTAACACTAACAATGCGAGAGCTTAACTCGATCTGATGGCGGGAATGTAGGTTAGTGTGCATCCGCGAGTCTGCAGTATCTGAGGCCAACATGAATTTGTACAATACTCGGAGAAAAAAATAGTTCCATAAACTTTTGTTCGGCCTATTAAAACAAATGGGCAATGCACTTTAATTAATGATGCGCTGTTTTGGCTCGTATACTGGTTTAATCTCCAAGCGACGCCAATTTAGATAAAATAATCTGTTTTCCTCGAGGAAGAGAGAAGCGTTCTCGTAATATAAAACGTAAGGACCAGTTGGAAAGTGTTTGGTGGAGGTGCCGGGTACGAGAGATCATACTCGCGACACACAAATCTTCATGTTCGCCACACACTCAGTGTGCTGCTTGTCGTGCATTCTGTTTACTGTTATTATTGTAATTCCAGAAAGAAAAGTAACAAAAACATGAATAAAATCACAGTAAAACTTCATATATTGTAATCTCTAAAAAGAGTATCATCTTTTAAGTCTGAAATTCATGTGCATTTTATGTGAATGTGTTTGTTGTGCATAATTTTAAGAAGATACTTATATCGTGTAGATTGTTTATGTTATGTATATGTGTAAAAACCTACACTCAATTATAGAACAATTTGAGGAAGTCTTTTGATTTTAAATCATGCGGTGTTGTGAATGAACCACCTCAAACATCCACCGAGAAGAAGCTTCTCTCGAACTTAACAGCCAGTCCCTTTGGTGCAATTGAATTCCTAGAGCTACTGAGACTTGTTGGCGATTAAGATGTTAAGTAAAGTAGATGTGTACATTTATTGTATCGCACGTGCAGGAATTTGTATTCTGTAGAGGATATTGTGTGAATTTTGTGTCGCTCTATTCTATTGGAAACTATAGTAACCGTGTATTGTACATGAATACACAGAATATTATACATCTCCGTAATCTAAAACGTTCTAACCAAACTCTCGGGAATTAAACCCACGCGATCTTCTAAATTTGAACCGGAAGGAACCCCTGGGGTCTAACGACGAGGGGGGCACAAAGAATGCATTTAAGTATACCAACGGAGAAGACAATGACAACAATACTGAAAGAGGTCAGGAACTTTTGCAATAATCCAGCAAGCAAAACATCAACAGTGAGCACTCAAGCGTTACGAAACCTTGTTTGATGAAGATTCCTGGTAATTTGAGATGTCTGGGTGGGTACAGGATCAAGACTGTTTGTTATTGAGGGTCACGTTATGTGCCCCACTCGAGCATCCATCATTACGTCGGTGCTGCGACCTGGCGTCATCCGGACCAACGAGATGAAACCATTTTAAAGCCTCGGTAGCCACTTCACCCGGTTAACCAAACGTGACGGTGCGTAATCTTGCGACGTTGCCATGTGTCCCGAGTCGTCCGTGTTTGAGCGGACGATGATGCCACAAGTCTTCGGTCTCCCTTGAGTCTTTCAAACATCGCATTATTCCTTAGGTTTACCCCGACTTCGAATAACATGAAATATGGATGTTGGAGAGGCTTGATTCACGGCTGTTTAGGCGATGAAAACATTTCGCTCTATTTCCATCCACAAACACAAACATACAGGGATGAAATACGTAGTTTTATCGTATACTTACGAACACTTTTTGGGGTAGGTAGTTGGCCTTAATCGTAAAAAAAAGTGGGCGTAAGTTATATTCAAATAAATAAACAAATTTGATTCTCTGTTTGTATATCTACCAACTTGAACTAAGCTTGATTTAGTTTAGTTTTTACTTGCCATGGGTGTTACAGTAATTCGCATTGCCATTACACTAAGAACTGGTATTTGCACATAAACTCAAGAATTAACTAAACAAAACAAACAAACACCGGTCATTTCATTACACAGAGCATTCAATTTAGCGGAAACCAATTTAAACTTTGTTCGTATATGATAAATATTGCTATACGAAGGGGCGCGTATGCATAAATCTGATGAATACACAAATAAACATGTTAAGTTTTTCAATTTCCTTTAAAGCTTGTAGTAGTTCAGTTATATTTATTTCACTAGATAAAAAGTGACCAATAAACGGCGATCCATAAAACAGTGCTTTGGTTTTGTGTGCGTTAAAACCTGGCGTTTGTTTCAATTGGTATAAGGCGCTCCGAGGCTGGTCTGTGTGAGTTACGAGGAGCAGGGAAGAGCCCGATTTCCGGGCCGTTGAATTCAGAATCACGACTTCTTTCCTTTACGTGTTCGAAGCCGGCCTACAGGCGTTCCTGGCCAAAGACATCTCCGCGATATTTATAGCCGTGACTATTAAACAGAACGGACTAGAATAGGGAATCCATGCACTTTTTACTGGCACTATGTTCGCCTCATTTGTTTCAAATCAAACAAAGGAAGATAAAGTAATGTATATTGCGTCATTCTAGGCGGAAGTTACTCTCGAGAACGAGAAGTCTTCAATAGAAGTCCAACTTTCATTCCTGTCTATTCAAATCTTGCAACTTTCAATCCCCTTCGAGCTCCCTTGGTTCTTTTAAACGCTTTTCTGTGTGCAAAGTCACTCACAGTTTTTGTTTTCCTTTTGGACTTTATCTACTTCAGTTTTAAAAGACTGTGATTAATAAAACTCTAAGTGCACCTTATTTTTAATCCACTTTAACGTTTTCCTAGAACGCAGTCAATGATTACCGGCTTAATTTCTGTTAAGTTATACGCTGCACTGTAAGCGAGCCCCAAGTACAGCGCAGATTACGAGCTCTCGTACGCTGAATGCGATCATGCCACCAAAACATCGCCATTAAAAAAGATGGTGGCAAGTTGAAGATTATCAGCGTTCATAACTGGAATTTCAACAAGAAACCAACTGTAGTAACGCCTAATGAATGCAAACTTGTTATGACGACGTCCAAAAGGGATATTATTTTAAATGTTGTCCTATGTAAATAGGATTATACAATAAAATAACTCCTTAGGTTGGTCTGTACTAGGAAGAAAGGAATTTTGATTATCTTCACCCATTCTGCAGCTGCTTATCAGTCGGCTTTCTTTTAGAGCTTTGTATTAAAGCTTTGTCCTCTTAGCGTCGCTCTTTTAATAATCTAACTCTTCTTTTGTGAAATTGCTTCAGCAGCCATTTCGACTCCTTTCACTCTCCTTTCAGATTATATTTTGTCTTCGGCTTGATGATTTAACAGCCCTCGGTTAAAGAGAATCGCACTGAAATAAAGGCCTGCTAACCAAAATGGGTGTCAAACAAATTGCAGTTCTGTCCAAAGAGTTTAACAGAAGTGTCAGGCGTGATTGATAATTCTGTGCTTATCACTCGTTATAATTAAGTTGATAATAAAACCATTGTTCAGCACTCGTAGCACCATTATTATGTACCACTAATTAATTATACTGAGAAATTCCTATAGAAATTATTGTAGAGAGTTGACTTCTTGATTGATGTGGGCAAGGGGTTATCAAAAGTGACCCTACTAGAATGGAAAAAGCGTTAGGTATTAATCAAGTTGTCTGATATGTACTAAACACGAAATATAATTGATTCTTACAGATAAATGTTTTTAAACTATAAAGAAATAATGAGTTGTCGATCAAGTTTAATGACCATTTCCATCAATATTGGTCTGCAAGTCAATCGTGCGTCAAACAGCTTGATAGGGATTTAAAAAATCAATGGAACCCCTTTTGACATTTTACTTTGATTCTGCAATTTTTAGGAAGTATTGGCGTTTTCAACAGTGCGGACAACGTTAAAAAAAAGGGTCGAGAACATCACATTCTCAACGCAAGACCATTATTTTTACGACTTCCCCACTTCCTATTTACGTTTCACAACGATGTTGCTTTAGTATAGCACAATCCCTACACTTGGCATTTAATATGTAAATTGATTTGCAATTTATACTAGATCCAATCATTCCCTGCATGAATAAATATAAAACAAAAAGTAAAGTTATGTGTGGCTTGTTACAGGATTAAGCATTATTTCTGCTTTCTATGAGAACGCTCTGAACACTTCCATGTTTCGACTCGATATAATAATTAGGTCGGACAGTGGGAAGACGCGTAATATATGTTAGTTTTGATCCATCTTAGCAACGAGGCACATAATATATTATATTGTATGTTTCCCCTACATACTCACTACGTAGGTAGAAAGATGGATCTTCATTTAATCCAAACAAGTCACATTTTGACTCCTTACCTACAATTCGCTTCAATTCCGTTTGCAAGTGGTGGCACTGGCGCACTCTGCGGGCGAACAACTCGACTTGCAATAAATTCACCCACGTCGTAGAAGTAAACTTGGGTGGATTAGACGGAAATGTTTGGTTATCCGCTTCGCCTGACACGAAAATAGTAGTGCTGACTTAAAAACTCGAAAGATTTATGAGTATCCAAAGGTTTGTTGGATTTTCGTCAATGCCTTTGAGTAAGTCTCCCGAATAACAAACAGCCTACAGGACACGTATCGAACTGTTAGAATGTCCACTCTAATGAAAATGGCCGTCGTAAAAACCCGTCCGCCGTTGGGTCTAATGGTAGGCCTAACGAACAAGTGGGTGGGATCATAGGGGATGCCAACCAGATCGGAATTAGGGAGTTTGTGAGAACGAGATAAGGGCTGATTAAGACAGCCTTGCCTTGGGGTAGCTCCGCAGAAACAAAGTTTCCTGCTCTGCACGTGCACTTCAGACCCAAAGAGAGACTAGCTTACGTTGAGGAGATGTATGTGAATCCTAATTGAGTCATGTAGGTATACTTCTAGCAATTATCTTTGCATCCATGTTTGTGTTACTTCAACCAGTGCAGCAACGTCTAGCAATTAGGATTGTGTCATTCAAGTTTAAGGACGGCGCCAAGTTTATCCAGTGGTCAGGAGAGTTAATTAGTAAACGAATCCGTGAGTCCAGACTCAGTTTACTCAGTTCAGACTATTACACCAGATGTTTAGGTTCATTGCAGCCTATAGTGTTCACGTCAATGAACGAACCATTTTGGTTTCTCCGCTCGCTCGTCGTGTGGCCCTATCACTCGTATTATCACCAATCATCATACGTAATAATAGCTACTTGTGAATCGAATTGAATCGAATTTGTGATGTTTATTCCCCAAAATGAACACTTGACTGCAATTTGAGATTTTTTAAAATAACCGTCTATCTTAAATATATCTTAAATATAAATATTAAATATAAATCATCCCTCATTGTTTCATATTGTTAAAAATCTACAAAAAAAAACACATAAATTTGAATTATAAGTTTAAAGTTTTTAAACCTAATTAATACAAATTCATATTCATATTCATTGGGAGCAGATAATTTTGTAACATATTATGTACAATGTGCCCTTTACGTAAGAATTACATGATTTTTGCCAGTGACAATTCAATGCAGGCGGAATTTACATTGCCTTCAAAGTGTTGAAAAATTGCTGTAAAATCGCTCGTAAAATTTGTGGAGATTTGAGAAAGAAATGAAGATCACAAAATATTCATCGAGCCATACGTTTCAAAACGTACACAACAGCAAAAAATTTACTACCGTGTACAATCGGGTTAGTTGTATATAGTAACGCTTAACAGAATGTTTAAGCTTACAGCCGTGTACATGTGAGGTCGACAGCTGTCTCACATAAAACGGACGTCGTAATTATTATAAACCTTTGTTTATTAGAAACGGTGGGACAGTCTTTGTTATACGTGGATGAAAGCCTTCCTCATTGAAAATAAACATTCCGCAAAGCAAAACAAGAGTGATATTTGAAAAAGAGATGAATTTTCCTTTGAGCTAGATTGCAGCCCATGATATTACATTTCACACTCTCCTTGTCGGAATGCCTGTGCCTGTCTCGCGACGTTTCGCAATGGGTGCTCCACTGGGTGTATATTCACGCGTGTTCTCGGAGAGCTAGCGCCGTTTGTGGTATATCGTGTTTTTTTCTTTTGTCCCATTTGTCTATTAATATAATCGATAAGAAAACAGTTAGTTTGTACACTAACTAAACGGATGTAAACACAGGGGAGCATTCACTGCTACTAGGTACAACTACAACTAGTAGATACGCTAAAATGAGAACGATATTCCATCTTGACCAATCGGCAAAATAGTGTTGACTTTCAGTAGAATGTTTAATGATGTCACTTAAAACTTACCGACATCACCCTTTTATTGATACGAACTATACTGTCGAAATTAATTATGTGATCACTAATACAGTAATTTTGATGACCAAAAAATACATGATGATATCATCAGACACTTAACGGATTTTTGCCAGTCAGTAATTAACAGGATATTATTAAAATTCTGGTCAATATCATCAAAATCCTTTCTGACAAATAGTTCAAGCTTTGGCTTTGTAACTTATTGAGGACGTATCAGCCAATCAATATATAGGAAACCTTATATTCCACAACACTCTACTTTTGCATGCATGTCCAGTGTGAGGCTTAATTAATTAACTATGAACCGAATTGGATTCAAATTAATTAATTCAATTTCATTCAACGTTGCTGAAATTGTTGTGACAATCCGCGGAGATCTTTTCATGGAGCCTCACGATAAAAAATGTGTATTTGTTTTGTTGTTTTCTGAACATTATTGTTATCTATAATATGGCCACTAGAGTGAATTTCTGTGCTCAATTTGAAACTAATTTAAAACTTATAAACAATTGTAACGAGTAAAACTAAAATATGTTCACATCATTTCTGTGCCTTCTGTACATTAATGAAAGTCATGATAATTTCATTTGGGAGACGATTCTGCATGTACCATGTTGGTTATGTAGCTTGAACAAAACAAAATGCAACTTCATTGTTTAAAATGCGACAAATTGGACGAAGAAGAAAATTCGTTAAATTTGTTTGATAATTATACTAATAGTATTAACTGTCATTGATTACAGGGTTCTAGGCAGTATTGTCGAAAACATTTTCCCTGTAGGCCTCGAACGCAGAACCTCTTCTGGGTTCGAGCCCCAGTCCCCCAAACTTTAACGGAAATTGCTGTCATTCAATAATTAAATATTATTGTTTGTGATAATTGTTTTCATAAAGTGCATTATGTGCATATCGTGTACATGCTATAAGTGACAATTTTCAGTAAGGATTGACTGGCTGTCATCGAACCCTCATCAGACTCGCGTATGCTAGTGTTGAGCCACATCTGTGGGCTGTGTGATGAATTACACTGTTGATCGGTGGTATAGGTGATGCAGTCCTCAAACTGTACAACCTACAAGCAGGGAGACACTCCCATCCAAAAAGTCGGGTTGGGGGGGGGGGGGGGAGATTTCGTAAGTTTATTTACTACATAGCGTTTAACGGTGGGTTCGTTTGAAATTTGAATTCGGATACGCAAGTCGATAAACAGTATCGTACATGGTACATAAGCTGAAAATGATATTCAACTAAACTCACCGTTTGCCTGACCAATATCCGGAGTGTCGAAAAAAGCGTGTTTATAACTTATTCTTTACATTTACATACAATGTATTTTTCAGACTGACTGAACGAACTCTCTTCGAATCACCTCGCAATCTCTCTCTCTCTCTCTCTCTCTCTCTCTCTCTCTCTTTCTCTCTTTCTCTCTTTCCCTTTTTCACGAGTCCGTAACTTCCCATTTTACTTCTGCTCTTATTTTATTACTAAACTCTTAAATTCCCTCCTTAATAAGTTCTAGTTTTCTCTCATTCTATATCTTCCTCTCTTTGTAATTTCAAATCGAATCTTAAACGGTACTTCCAAACAATTTATGTGATTTCCTCTTACTTCATTTTTCCTTTTATTTCCAATCCAAATAGACTGCGGCGTCATTAGTTTGTCGAATGATTGCGCTCTGTGAAGAGACCGTATTTCCACATAATCACATAGTTATTACAATTAAGAATTGATCAAACAACAAATTAACAACAACTTTTTCAAGCGGTTTTCAAGATTAGAACACAAGAATGAAGACTCGCGTTCGGTGTTTTATTCCACGAAAGTTTGATTATTCCCTGATTTGCTGTTTCTGATTTGCAGCTAACCTCGTATTCGTTTTAATGGGATCGTCTTACATTTTCTTTTCTTTTCGTTTATATTTTTTACCTTTTACTTTCTTTCTTTTTTCCCAATTAATTTTTTCTTTTTTTTCTGTTTCATTCATTTCATTTCAATAATTTTTTAAATAAACCATTTAAATATATTAGGCGTACAGAATTTCTTGTCTTATTATACATTGTTGTAACATTATTATTTCAAAATGCGCTTAATTAACTACAGTTCATTAATTTGTATGCATGCATTGTACTTCATTATAGTTTTATTTAGTGTCCTTCTTTGTAAATCTGATTAAAACTATTTTCGAGTTTGTGCTATAGCTACGGTAACATTTTTTTTTTTATGAATTATATTCTTTGTTCCAAACATTCGTGAATAATTAAAAAAAGTCTCATAGGAACGGAAGCAAAATTAGCTTTGCCTCTTGCTAACGCTGGTATCGTTATCGGTATTAGGTATAGTGTCAATCTTCTATAAAGAACAAACACCTTAAGTTTTTAGGTGCCCGTTAGGGCGCCGCATCCAAGCTGGGATACGCTAACACACTCGGGCACCTTATACAAAAATGTATACACTTCTTCATTTTTGTAGCCCAATACGTAAATACTATATTTAATCGAACGTGGTTCAATCTCATTGCAAATTGTCATAACTCTTGTTTGAGTGTAGCCGGATTAACGTGAATCTATAAGAAATAAATCCGTTAAATTTCCATGAAAATAAACTTAGGTGAAAGACGTACCTATAAAACATTGGTGAACGGGGATAGGGCTGGTCCCGTGAGAGGCAGGACGCCATATTGCTCGCTTTATCGTGCCAGTCTGTCAAACGCTAGAGGAATTAAACATTGACAGTTCGATTTACCATTCAATTTAACCATCTGTTCTATGAAATTGTTTCAGAGCGATTGCCACTAATTGCTTTTTGTTAACGAACTCATTCGTTATGAGGAACAATTTTCTTTTTTAAAAAAGAGGGAGAGAAACCCCGTTTTTTTATGTCCACAGATGAAAAGTTTCGTTTGAGCGAAACTTTTATGCAAACGATTTTCAATGCTTAGATTCCAATGGTAGTGAGATGAAACATTCAACCATCATAGTCTTAAATGTGCATGCATTTTGCACTTGCAGGATGATATACATATCCAATATATTTTACTTTAGCATTCTGTGATATGATATTTTAACTTCTTATGATGTAGTATTTCATAATATCGATGGGAACCGAATAAAATGCAATATCGTATAATAAGACTCAAATGTCCTACGAAGATCATGGTGGAGGCTGAGTATAAGCTATGCACAAACATGTGTTAATGTCAAGAACGCGCGGCATCTCTTCTTTGATATTTGTCCCAATTGCACAACATTTACGTATGATCGCAGCTTATTCTCACGGTGTTTTAAGGAGCTTTGATTTTTTTTACCGTTTCGATCTAATGCAAATGTGTTTCAACTTACAATGTACACAATCTGTTACGTTTGTGTTATCACAATTGTCGCAATAACAAATAAATAAATTTGTATTTAGAGTCAAACCACCCAATTTATCATTCTGAATTAAATTAATATGATGAATTTTGAACTAAAACTTCACAATCAGGAGGTGGATGAGTATAATAGCGAAGGAACTGATGCCAAATGCCACGCCCAGACGAATGGATTGGTCGCAAGTGTAAGAAGGTATCTGGGAGTCTGGGTTTTATTTCATTACAATAGAGTCGATGAATTCGATGTTTCATCATTACCATATCTATACTATAGGCCTACCTGTTGACCGGATTGTTGGATGATACGTGTGAAGGATTTCATAATATTTATCCACGTTGTTGAGTAGGGCAGAACAAGACAGAAGACAAAAACAGAAACACCTGAACTGTAAATTTTAATTAATATTTAAGCTCTTCTACCAGAATCTCCAGACGCACCCGCGTGATAAGTAGGAAACGTCTGCCAATCAGTGTGTTTACTCTTCGCCACCTTTCCGCCCGAGATCTCGTTTGGGTATGCGACACCTCCCTCGCGTGGATATCGTTATCACGTCTCTTCGTAATCCCCGTAAACTTTCGGTCGGTAGCGAGTTTTAAGCCGGGTAAGTCGTGCTCCACCACTGAGCCGGTGGGGATTAGAGCCTCGAGTTCGAGTTGTATGCGTTGCAATGCCTTCCCGGGGGATTCGATCCGACCACGCCAGGTATCGAGGGCTCAATTAGGAGACGTCCACAATCATGTTGCGCTCGGGGCGTAACGAAACGTCGTTATGCTGCATGGCTGCGGTATGGCTGCGGTCCTCGACCACCTCCACCGCCGGCACGAGGGCGCGTCATCTGATGAAGCCGGTCAAACATATTATTATTATGGTGACGGTACCAGGAGCTTAGGAGGTGTTGGAAGTAAGACTCTTGAGGGAGTAAACCGCCCCGAACATGGAGGTGGTGGACGCGCGCGGTCGTAGAAAAGGTCAGTCGTAAAGCTACTGATATAAACAGATAAAGGTCGGCGCTAGTTTAATTTTTTTAGAATGTAGGTCATTGTGAGTTTTTGGATGAGCGTAGCGAGCGAAGCGAAGATTCCATTTCACTATACTGGAGAAAAAAATCCGGAATGTTTTTTTTCTCTTTTTTTTCTGTATTATTGTGTGTTTGTCAGCACGATTCCGGCTAAACCGATACTCCAATTGCGATGAAATTTTATGGAGGCCTTCGGAATCTCTGAACTTAGAACTGCCACGTGTTTGAGCGCAATCGGAAAATTATTTCTCATTAAAATCGCAATTTTACGATTTTTTTCGATTTTTAAAAAATTTCTTCGACTTATAACACCTACATGCTTTATCCGATTTTTATGATTTTTGCACAGAACCTTAAGTCCATCAATTAAGATATTCGTGTGAAATTTGAACGCAATCAAAAAATTATTTCTCATGAAAATCGAAATTTTACGTGTTTTTTCTTTTTTAAAACAATTCTTTGACTTATAACACCTACATGCTTTATCCTATTGTAATGATTTTTTTCACAGAACCTCAATTTTATAAATTAATATATTCGTGTGAAATTTGAGCGCAATCGAATAATTATTTCTTATGAAAATCGCAATTTTACGATTTTTTCTTTTTTTTTAAATTACGATTAAAAAAATTAAAAACTTAAGTTCATTTTTTATTTAATTTAATTTAATTTTTAAAAAAATCTTCAAATTAGTAATGATTTTTCCACAGAACAACAGAAAATCCGCATAACACATGGTAGCTCAATGCACCAATTACGCTCATCCAACAACGCGGCGGGACTTAAGCGTTTTCCTAGTATAATAATTAGAGGGATGGCTGGAAATTTAAAACCACCGTTTTCATTTGCGAACCTGACTGCATCAAAGTAACATATTTGAATATTTATGTACGTTAATCTAATGATAACTGTTAAGCTGTAAATTATTTAAATAAACTGTTACTTGGAGATGTACTTAAGGTACGTCGTGTCTGGGAAACCACGTGTTTTCTTTTTTACTATCGAAATCAACCATTTTTGGATGAGCGTAGCGAGCGTAGCGAGCGAAGCGAAGATTCCATTTCACTACACTGGAGAAAAAAATCCGGAATGTTTTTTTTTTTTTTCTTTTTTTTTTTCTGTATTTTTGTCTGTTTTGTCCACACGATTCCGGCTAAACCGATAATCCGATTGCGATGAAATTTTATGGAGGCCTTCTAAATCTCTCAACTTAGAACTGCCACGTTTTTGAGCGCAATCGGAAAATTTATTCTCATGAAAATCGCAATTTTACGATTTTTTTTTTCAATTTTTAAAAAATTTCTTCGACTTATAACACCTACATGCTTTATCCGATTTTAATGATTTTTGCACAGAACCTTTATTGGATGAATTTAGATATTTTTGTGAAATTTGAGCGCAATTGAAAAATATTTATCATAAAAATCGAAATTTTACAGGTTTTTTTCTTTTTTTAAACAACTCTTTGACTTATAACACCTACATGCTTTATCCGATCGTAATAATTTTTTCGCAGAACCTTTATTTTATGAATTAATATATTAGTGTAAAATTTGAGCGCAATCGAGAAATTATTTCTTATGAAAATCGCAATTTTACGATTTTTTTAACAATTACGATTAATTAAAAAAAAATAAAAAAATTAAGTTAATTTTTAATTTAATTTAATTTAATTTTAAAAAATTTCAACTAAGTAATGATTTTGCCACAGAACAACAGAAAATTCGCATAACACATGGCAGCTCAATGCACCAATTACGCTCATCCAACAACGCGGCGGGACTTAAGCGTTTTCCTAGTTTAAACAATGTATATCAGCTATTACTTGATTTAATTTAAACACTGTTGTCTCTTCCCTTAGCTTATATTCCGTATCAAAGGGTGGTTGTACTAAAGTCTATCCATCCTTGAGGTACAAAGTGACCATCGGCGGACGAGACCGGGATCGGTCGTCCCGTCTATTGTCTGCATTTTTCCAAATCCATCTTTCATGGCGTGATCGAACTTGGGAGCGAGCATGGTTTTTTTCTACCTGCCTTCGCCCATTTCAAATCTATTGTAATGAAAATAATTTATTCAGCGAAATATTTTTTTTTGTAATTGCCAATATTTAATAAAGTGGTTCAAATGTGTAGCTTGAGTTTGGAAATGCATTTTTTTCCCTAGTGTCTACGACCAAAACTCACTGAAATATATAAATATTATTATATTTTTATGAAATATTTTAAAAATATATTGTAGAAGAATTATCTGTAACTCAGTCAGTTTTTATCGTAGAATTTCGTCCAAAAAAATAAAATTCAAGACGCACGCTTAATATTTTAACAACGTTATTAGATATTTGCAATTAAACAAAAAAATATGAATAAATAAATTGAACAATAGGACAGGAAGAGAATACAGCAGATAGAAAACCCTCAGCTTCTAGGATGGTCTATTTTACGACTTCACGCGACAACCCTTAGCAGCTGCCTCATACCCATACCCGACGCGTCCGTCGATGGTCACTTTGTACTTCAAGGATTGATAGACTTTAGTATGGAAAATACAAAAGTTACATTTTAATTGCTGTGATGTATGATTTTTTTCTTCCTCTACTTTTTATGTCATATTACTCACATCAATGTTTATTAGCAATAGTGATTGATAAAGCCCAGGGGTTGGCGCTCGAAAACAAACTCTGGTCATTTTGTAATTATTATATGGGTTGGGATTTGCCAGTATATGAGACTTTTACCACGTTTTGAAATATCGCGTGACTTATCCAAACAAATCTTACTTTAGAAATAATACAAAATAATAAAAACAAATGTAAAGCGGGAAGCAAGAAATTACTCACTATAGCAAATTATATTTGCCATATAAGGTTCGTTTTATTCCCCAGTACAACTGCTTGTAAATTAAATTAGTCTTTTGTAATTTTATTCTAACACCTTTCCAAAGCCCGGGGCTCACAGGACGTTTTAATTGCAAATGTAGAAACCCGTGTTACACCATACGAATTCATGTGCTCAGTGCTCACCTAATTGCATGATATTTAAACAATGTAAAACTCATTGTTGAATTGAAGCTCCAACTCCAATTTTCCGGGCAACGTTTTTCGTCAGCTCTACGGATTCCCAACGGTTTACTCCACGATTCAAAACGAAAATGGAATTAAATCCTATAGTACAGCAGAGTCTGGCAACAATAGGCTTTCCCAGTTTATATTATACATTCGGTATCATGAATTTTAATGTCCCTATTTGGGTATTCCCTCGAGGGAAACTCCCATGGAGCGGGTTTTCGTTAGCGTCGCACGCTGGCGCGGCGTGCGGACAGAGGATGTACCCGGTGATACATGGAAGTTGCGTGCAAATGCGAAAGCGATGGGGCACTGCAGCATTGCCATTGGTTTTATATTCTGTACGGGTAGCACAGGCCTTAGCTAACCATCCATGGTGGCACGAAAAGGACTAGAAATGGTATTTTGGATGATGTGGATAAATACTTGAAGCAGAATAACCCCTATGTGATTGCCTCGATTCATGATTAATGGACAGAAGTGGCCTGTAGCCAGGAGACTGTAACATGGGCGTTATTAATATTTGAAAGGATTAGACAAAATGCGTTTGATCGTCACAGTGGGAATAATAATATAACCAACATTTTGGAATAGATTCAGGAATGCCCTCACCAACAACCCACCCAACCCCTCAGTAGAATCACCCCTAATGAGACTGGCACCTTCAATCGCAGGAACTCTGACAGAATTTGAGACGTCATATGTTTCTTGTTCAAGTGCTTCCATTCATCTCAAACATAACACCCCTTTTGTCCTAATACTAGAACATGTTTTTAGGTGCACGCTAGTGCACCGCTGCCAAGCAAGCGTGCGCTAGAACACTCAAGGCACCTTATACTGCAAGCAGAGTTGGGCCGTTTTCGAGGCATCGCACAGGCAACACGGGATGTGACATGAAGTTAAAAACCGTCTTAATCGGGGGGGTTTGGGTACCTGACAACATATATTAAATTTGGTTGAGGTGAGACCATCCTTTCTGGTCGAAAACGTGGGTTGAAACATGCTTAAAATCACTTTCAGGATGTTAGTTACTCCCTACTACTCCTCCTCCTCCTACTATATAATTCGCCAATTCAACATAAGCAACGATTGTGCACGAACGGGTGAATGTACACGATTCAAACTTTCATGGATATTGAACTACGAGTTCTTTGCAAACCTTTAGAAAAAAAAGTGTAAAAAGTTAACGGGGAGTCATGCAAATTGGCAATTTCATATTAATAATTGTACATAAATAGTTATTGTTATACATAAGTAAAAGTGAAGATAAAAGAGATATACTGCGTGTTATTAGTCTTAAAAGCCAATAGTCATATATTAAACTTCTTGTTCTTTGTTATATTTCAAAGATTAACACCGTCAAGTAAAATGTGCAGCGGAGCCGCGGGGAGTATGCGTGCGTGTCGTTTACATCTCTTCGTCTCTCTCTCTCTCTCTCTCTCTCTCTCTCTCTCTCTCTCTCTCTCTCTCTCTCTCTCTCTCTCTCTCTCTCTCTCTCTCGCTCTCTCTCCTCTCTTAAGTGTTTCGTTTATAGTTTTAAGAAAGATACAGAACGATGTCTCAGACCATTGCTCAGACGGCGAGCCAGGCATCTGTCGAAAAGTGTGGGTGGTGGTAAAAGCCTACGCAACGAAGAGCGTGCGGCAAGGATCGAACCTCCTAAGAAGAGGTGGTCAATACCGGTGACAAGCACAATAATTTAAATTTACTTTGACAGCAATTAGAAAATATGACATTTCGGCAGTATATATCTGGCGTGTGTCGTGAGTGCTAGTGGTGGACGAATTATTAAATATAACAATGCAACCTAAATTTAATTGGCGCGAGTGGCGGAGGAAATATTTAACATTTAACCTTGTTTTAAGTTATGGATTACTAACGATGAATTTATTATATCTATAACAACAAGTAGCTATAGCGCCAAACTTAAAAAAGTATTGAAATCCCACCCCTTACAAAAACTTGTAAAAAGCCTGCCAAAAGCCTTTCACACCTAAAAGGTTTGAGATATACTTGAAGAGCCAAGCGACGTTTTTATTCAGCAGTTATGCCCTACAAAGTATTGATATCATTTCGCCCCGTGACTAACGCCAAGCAATGGATTTCAACGTAGTGTTCCTGTACAAAACATAATGGATGGAACATAAATTACAGTCAATTCATAAATCAAAGTATTCAAATATATAATTATTAAATAACACTAATAAAGCTTGGCGCATTGAAAAAAATGTTTCTACCCTTTGTGCACGCTCTCCGTTTCTTAGACATTTGCCACACCCCACAGTCTTCGCCAGATATCTACTACCGCAAAGCCACATATTTTCTTTACTGTTTGTATTGTACTTGTCAAACAGTCGGTATTGCATGATGACCTCTTGGTCGGAGGTTCGAACCTTGCCACACGCTCGCCGTTGTCAATGCGACAAGCTTTATTAGTGTTATTTAATATATATTTGAATACTTTGATTTATGAATTGACTGTAATTTATGTTCCATCCATTATGTTTTGTACAGGAACACTACGTTGAAATCCATTGCTTGGCGTTAGTCACGGGGGGGAAATGATATCAATACTTTGTAGGGCATAACTGCTGAATGAAACGTCCCCTTGGCTCTTCAAGTATATCTCAAACCTTTTAGGTGTGAAAGGCTTGGCAGGCTTTTTACAAGTTTTTGTAAGTGTGGGATACCTCTTAATCTCACAATCACCCTCCTTCCCTTCGAGTTCACCAGTTTTCTGGGTCGCCCTACAGACAATCATCATATCACCGCCCACTCACCAACCACATCCTCTATTAGTGTTTTGCTACAAACATAGATACGTTTGTCCGCAATACAAGTTTATTATGAGAACATTAGAACCATCATGCAAATTTCAAAGTCTCCCCGCGACTAAAGTCCTCTCGCCGTAGTTTAGCAAATTCGCTGAACAACAAAGAAACTCTTTAATCCAATAAGCACGAATACTAAAGAGTATGTCTAAAGCGTATGTGTGTAAAGCACACAAACCTTCTGCAACTTGTACATGCAGACCATAAAACCAGCCCGAAATGCTCTTTATACCGGTACCTAAAAATTGTGCGCCTATGCGAATTGTCGAGATAACGACCCGACAATGCACATTTCACTGCAAAATGCCACGCATCATCAATTTGGTGCTAGTTTCTTTCCAAATATAAATCAAACACTCGAGCACCGAAACAGAATGTTTCCCTCAAATTACTATTGCCGAGTGAATAAATTGCTTGTTAAGGGTAACATATTTTTACGAACGTTATATACAAATTATTTGTTTGGTGTATATGCCTTTAAAAAAAGTTCACTTACTCTGAAATTTACAATACAAATTTAGGCTTGTATAAAAATATTTATCTTGAATAGCAATGTAAATTTTTCGTCGCCCCTCGTCAGGTGACTAACTGAATCTCTTTCAGAAAACTAAATCCAAACTATTGACGACTTATTAGCTGGTTGAATAAAATACATAACTTCTCAGTCAGAATTGCTAGATGCGGGTATCGAAGAAGGGAACAACTCCCGAATTGGAGTCATGGGTTAGTCATGCTTCCTTGTCGGTCTGAATAGCAACTTTCATAATTATTATCGGTTGCTGTTTTGGCATGCATGTATAATATTAATAATCAGATTCCAAACATCGTTTCATGTGCCATTTCAAAGGAGACTCCAGGAAAACAATGTAATTGTACTTCAAATAGAATGTCGTAATATCTCTGGATTAGAATTCAGACTAGTTTAATTAAAAAACTTGGAAGTATGCATCATTTCGGACAGTAACATAGTAATAACAGTTAGAGTATAGCAACCGTTATGTTCTTAGGCGCTGAATAATAATATTTTGATTCAAAGATCTCACTACCGCAATGCATTTAGTGTTGTTTCAAAGTATTGTATCGAATAAATTTACAATGCAGATCAAGTAGAAACGCCACTAGTTATGATCCATATTCAAAAATATTAGCTTAAATATTTAAAAGTTGTAAGCATTATGGCATTCTATTAAATGGTATTTTACACCTAATAACATCTCATATATTTTCAAGAAATGTTTGAAAATGTTCGAAATGTCCTTAAAAAAATGTTCGTTTTTTCTCAAGGAGCATCATTTTGTAATTTATTACCATTGATTCCGCTTCCATACAAGTTCAATGTGACTGTATCAATACACAATGAAGTATAGAAAGAAGTTTAATTCAAATTCGTATTGCGAAAGTTCGCGAGTTTAATTAGTAAATGCTTGACAATCAAAGTAGTTCGATGCCAATAAACAATTCTATGTAGCTCTTCGTCGGTTTTTTGTAATTCTAAAAAACCCTTGTTGTTTCCATATTATTTTGAACACTCAAAACTTTAAAGAGTCACAAATTAAACTCAACAAATCTTATGTATATCTCTAATTAATCATGCAAATTGGAAATCAGGCAGTCCTTTGTAAAACTTGTTCAGTCGTAATATAATGTGTAGAAAATACTCAATTCAACCATTTAAAAAAACGGACGAGATAAGATGTAATATATTGATACCAATTGGCCTGTGCGAATAAAAGCATAGAAAAGTAGAAAACATGTGCTGATAAAGTCCATCATATTATATGCATCACGCAGAATTTTACCGTATGATTCGTATTTATAGTCTACCCACTCAGTCATATAACTGATTTCCGGTGGGGGGTATTAAACCAAAGCGACCAAGCCAACCCTGTAGGCCCCAATGCAATCGACGCAATCCATCAAGGTGGCTTTACTCATAGATACAAACAAATGCAGACGAAGTAAGGGGGTAAGGGGCCTAGGTGACACCCTTGTCTGGTGGGATTGAGGGCTTCAATAAACTCCTAGACAATCAATGTGACGAATGTGTACAGTCTTGATAACAATTAACTATTGTCATTCTCTTTGTTCTTCCACGTGTGCTCTCTGCCACTTATCTTTGCTGCAGAGAATCCAGATTGCTTATACTTACACCCGGTAGTATGCACCGTGCAAGTTTTGAAGCTCTTCTCAGTCCCCCACTTTTCAATTTGTTTACTCAGAAATCCGGTGGGGTTTCCGTTCGTTCGGTCTCCCCTCCGAGCTGCTCGGCTTAACGAAGCCTCTGCATGACTGAAGGTGAGCATTACTTCCGTAACACTTCCCTTATTTCAATATTCGTACAAAATTAATGATTCCAACGGCTTTTCGAAAATATATTCCAAACATTACTGACTCACTTTTAACATTGTATTTCCGTTTCTTTTCGTCATATATGATGCGCACGTGGTTTTGTGTCGTGGGGGATGAAACGTCCTACAAAGGTGGATAAGCTTCCATCACAAGTTCACAACGAAAGATAATCGCCAACAATCAATAACTAATATCAATTATCTTATGATTAATCGAGAACGTCATTCAAAGTATTGTTATTATTGCCACACGTGAACTCACGGCTTTGTGGGTGTTTCATTACGGATTACGAGGGATTCCCAGGACGCCATCAGCGTGCAATAACTTTGACCTTGAATGACCGATAACAAAAAGGAACGTGAAAATAATGTCGGAGAGTTGAAGTTACATGGTACACCTACATGGTGAGGGTTACAACTTTTTACCAGTAGGTTGTTCTGTACTTCACCAAGAGATGGAGTAGATTAGTTGTAAGCACGTACTTGAATAACATATTCGTTCTTCGTTCGTTCGTTCTTATAGTCTTTCGAACTAAACTTAATGTACTAAGTAGGTAATACTTGCGCACGACGATTATAAACTCACACTATATAAGTTGTATAAAAGGTGGTGTTAAGTTGTTTCGAGAAACTCGTCATGACAACTGAATAATATGTTAAAGCAAGCACGCTTAGTACATTTAATTAAGGTAATTACAAATTACAATAGTCGTCGATTTAAGCGTAGAAACTTAGTTTTACATAATATATTATTGTCAATGCCAATGATGTGTTTTCTGAAGTATAAAATCCAAGCATATTTACTGTCTTTTAATTATTTTGAACGTAATATTAGAATCGATACACTTTTAGCGAATCTCGCTTCGCACTTTTACCAAGTTCAAATTTACAAGCACACGTAAAACGCCACTTCAGACATCTTTCGTGTGCCATGCCTTCATCGCCATCTTGCTCTTCCCTTCCGTGCATTGTGAATTTATATATCGACACAACATTTCGTAACAGTATACACCAGTTTATTTCTTAATTCTTAGCCTTTATCTCCAATTGCAAAGCAAGCTTTAGAAATCTTAGAGGAAACTCAAGACACAGAATTCTTGGATAGAATCGTCTCGAAACTTAAATGCCGGTGGATTTAGTGTGTTGCCTCTGTTCGAACCCCATACGGTAAGACGAGGCTTAATTGCTACTGAATTTGTTAAATTACGTTACTAAGTCAAGAGTAATGAGTTTTACTTCTTGACGAGTTGGGCTGAATTCGAACAAACTTGGTAAAATAGAAGAACTACTTGGAATTATCTGTCAACAGACGAGCTGTGTTGTGCTGTGTTGGTCTCCATGACAAAGTTAATTCAACGCAACGTGCTTTCTGATTTGAATGTTACCTAGCTCCTATAGTTCCTATGAGACGCGTGAATATTAACAAGGTATTAACGACGCAGTTAACTCCATACCTCGTATATTCGTATGTAATCTGTTACCTGAACAGAACATTGGAAAGCCGCGTTATTTTTAATGAGCTATACTCGACATGTCAGCCGATTTGCTTACGAATTTCAAATTTGTGCGTATGTGTTAAATATCTATTTGTAGAAAATGATCACAATTGTGCTCGTATAATATTTTTTGGGTACATTGTTGAACACATAACCAGAACATATAGAAACCCAAAATCTTAACAAGGATGAGCTTTGGAATATATTATACAACTCTAAACACTATTTTTAACAATTAATGTATTTGATAAAATTTCTCTGAATTTTTTAACTCGAACTTGAATATAAGTTCGTCCGAGCCAGTATTTTGATCCAAACCCGCCATTTGTAATTAAATCTATGCCCACATAGCTAACACTGTATGTAAACCTATCAAAGTGAAGCTATTCAAATCTACGCCACAATCAAACTAATTTCATCGTCCGAAATGTATTACACTACTGTGCAACGATTCACTCTCATTTACAAATCGGTTCGTTTTTACAATTCTGTTCTCTTGTGTGAACGTCAACACTGAAACCCATTTGATTGGTAAATCTTCTGAACTGACATTTAGCCGAATCTGAACACAAACAGAATATATTTGAAAGAACCATCGGGAAATATTTTCAGCATTATTTCGCTATGGAACAGTTAACTAAATTAATAAAGATTATTATTAGCACTGAATGTAAAAAAGTGTATTATAAGTTCAATGCTAGTAGAGTACACAACAAAAATTCGGGATCTATAAGCTAGATGAAAGAGTGATCAGAAGAGAAGAGAGAAAGTCTTTAATTAAAAGAAATGGAATATTTGCGAATTTACGCGAAAAAGTCCAATCCCGTCGTGATTTCTAAAATGTTCAAAATGACCCGACCCCCCCCCCCCCCCCAACCCCCCAACAACAACCAAAACCACCACACAGAATGTGAACGGTTGCCATGCTAAAAACAATATCGCCATCAAAAGGCGGGGGCGTTTTCTCGCGTCATCTCCCGTGGCTATAGCTTTATTTGTATCGTTCTTCAACAGCTAATCTCAGCACACGTTTCCCTGCCCGCAAGTTTTGCCATGAATGTTTCCAAACAACGCAAGTGTGGAGTGTACGCACACATGCAATTGCACACGAATTAGTATTTTGGGATTGGGACCTAAAGCAAGATTTATAGATGTCCTCTGAATTCCCGGTGAATTTTGCGAACATTGAAAGAGTTAGGGCCCAAACTCCGCTAGGGGGCAGTGATCAGTGAACCTTTGCAAAATCAAATTACTTGAGTGTAAAAGAATCACCCCCACAATTAAGATTTCCCCCCGGTTTTTAGGGTTAAAAGGATAATTTTGTTTAAAGGGGGCTCAACCCCTTAGGGGAATTGCGCACTCTATAGGGATTTGGGATGACAGCCTGTGCTGGACACACCAGCAGAGGGGGGGGAAGCAGGGGTTTCTCATGTTGTATCTCGCCCGAGGGGGGTCGGGGAGAAGGGGTTGAGTGCGTTCTCGAATACAGGAAAACCGTGCCGCCTCTAGTTATAGAATTTCAATATCTCCAAAAAGCTATGTTTGTGGATAGTCTTGCTTTTTTTCTGCGTTTAATGAGAGTTGTACTGTACTGACCGTACTACCCCCGTGTGTCCAGGCTCCGCGAGGTCGGGGATCAGTCTCACCCCTGACCACTACGAGGGCGGGACTATCGAGCAGACGACACTGCTGATCAAGAACTCGACGCGACACGACCAGGGCGTCTACTCGTGCGTCCTTGAGAACGACGTCGGGTCCGAGTCTTCCGATGACGTCATCTACGTCGCCGTATATTGTAAGTATCGTATTGTAACTGTCGCCTAAACTCTCGCCGTGCATGTCTTTCATTACCTATCACGCGATTAAGACAAAAATTAATAAAATCAAAATCTTTGTCTGATAAAATTTTAATAAGGCCTTATAATAGTTTTCGTTATATTATCACTAGAATTAACAACAGTGGAACAAGTGATGAATAAAAGCGAAAATGTTATATGGAATACCGAATGAAGCACACAGTTTGAACCTTTTGAATCTTGGGCAAAACTATATAAGCATCATAATATTTTGAATTCAAATAAAGTATTACTATCGCTCTAACTCGTCTAAACCCACTCATGGAATAACCTGCCGTACTAGGAGAACTGCGCGAATAATGTAAGGAAAATATAACATTACAAATTGAATGTTTTGTTGCAAATTAGTATACACAAGATAAATAACAGTTAGCTGTGACAAGGGGTATATTATACTCTATTGTTTACATATTATTAGCCTACCTTGGCTCATATAACAGGGATTAATACAAACCTGTTCATACCTGATTTGCAGTGCCCTTTACAAAAATGTTAAGTTATTTTAATTCCTAAATCATAATATTACATTTTATTTAATTGATGATGAGAACGTCATGCACTGCTATAGACTGCTTTTCGGCTTCGAAATAATTAAACTATATTGTTTTGTTTCGTGCACACAAATTGTGTGTTTAGATTTTTTACTTTGATGATTTGGATGTTTTAAATCTGATGTACCATAACGGAGTATTCTTTTCATTTCACATATAATTACACAATTTGTAATAAAAGTTGCAAAATTATTCAATGTACATCTAAATTATTTTCCTCTGCATACGTTATTCTAAACTTCAGCACGACGTGTTTTCATGTGTAATTGATTTTTTTTATTAAAAACAGCATCCCTCATTTCTGTAAGGTCCGCATTCATCATGTTCAAATTCAGTAATCATGATGATACCCTTGAGCTAAAAACCACATTAAACTCTAGTCCAGCCGTGAATTTCAAATTCCAATAAAGCTCTGTTTGATCAGTACGGCTTTTGTCTGTTCGGACGAAACCTCCCATGAGGGTAAAAAAAAGTAATCGTGCGCAGAGGCCGTTCAAACACCAATCAACGAGCTTTTGTACCGCGAGTCTCGCCAGTGAGATAGCACCCCCAGTGACCCAACTGACTTCAGGAAGAGTTTTTTTCCTGGATTGAATACGGCAGATTGAAATCGTATTGCTGTTGACCTACTTAATATTAATGAATACCTCAAATTGTTCGTTTCAACTAATTTAACACAGCTGAGGTTGATAATGAATGTTGAACATTGATTTGAAGTCAACACTCGGAGGCATTTGAATAGATTAATTAACTAAAGAGCTGCAATGACATAAATGTCGAGAGAGGTTTTTTTAATATGAATTGAGCAAATAACAAGCTAGTTAATTGACAAATTCAATGTATTTGCAAAGTTTGTAGATCACGCACTGAACAATTGTTATTACGAAACGTATAGGAGCTATTGTTTCAAGCAAATTAATCATTCTAAAGCAATTTGGTTGAAATGTGGAATGCTAGTCAATAATATTTAACCAAAAAATTATGAAATGCAAACTTAGTTTAATCAATTAAACGATTATAATTTAAATAAATGTAGACTGTCAAATATAGAACCTTTAACTGATCGTGTTAAAAAATGTGGGTGAAGTTTGCATTATTTCTCGAAGTTATTCAACAGAGATAGGATCTTTAGAACGGATATTTCATGTAAACTGGAGTTTTGTCCTCAACCTGTAAAATAGTTCGTGACGTTGAAGGCATAATATTCCTGTGGCGCTCACATTACTTCACTCTAGAGCGCTGAGGGGGAGGGGGTTGTATAGATTAGGCCAATCAGCAGCCTTGTTGTTTGACGTCAAGTGGCACAAATTACTCGTATCGCAAAATTAGCGTGTTAACAAACTTTTACCCCCATGTTTTTGCTTGACGCTTGAAACACACCTAAGATGTAAAAGTTTTAAGACCTCATGAGGTTTAAGTTATGATTTTAACAATTCAATCCATTGTAAATTTGATTCATTAATAAGTTTGTTTCTCCCTAGCTAGACTGTTCTAGCTGTTGCACTTATAACTACCTTCAAGAACATGAAAATCTTCAATATTTTGTTTCGTAGAAGTTTGATCATTGCCTCCATGTTATGTAATTACCGTATGGTTTTATATAAATAATTATGCGTAAATTTATAAGATAATATTCCACACTCGCTTTTCGGGGATGTATGTGAATGTGAACGAAAATGAATAAAAAACAAATTTGTTTGAAATCATGTCACAATAATATATTATTCGTAGGTTGGCAGAAAGAATGTATACTCCAATAGTGGAATTTCAAAGAAACGTAAATAAAATAAATACATACCGTACAAAATTTATTGTTTTCTGTATTTGCTAAATCCATGGTGTTAGCCACTGAGGGGAATTCCAAGAACTTATTAATTGTAGTTATGTTTTTTTTTTTTGTTATTGATGTCGTTCAAATTTCGATAGTTATCAGTAAAAATACCTGTCTATTAGAAATTGGCTATACTGTTCAGTGTTCAAATATGTTCGAATATCTCTGCTGGTCTCCCCCTCGAGCTGATGCTTAATGTGCCATGTTTGTTTGCAGTCAAACCGGTGGTGACGTTGACCATGGACCCCCCGACGCCCGTGAACGAGATCGACCGTCGTAACATCACGCTGATGTGCATGGTGGAGTCCGGCAACCCCGACATGTTGCAGACAGTGCGGTGGTACCTCGATGGCGAGCTACTCAAAGAACTGCCCGACTGTGGTAATTCCTCCACCGGCCTCGACTACACCTTCTGCGACATCGACCCCAGCAAGTTGCTGCTCGAAGTCGTCGGTCGGAGCTTCCACGGCAACTACTCGTGCGAGGGGATGAACGAGGCGGGGTGGGGACCCCTCTCGGCAGACGAGGAGCTCATCGTTTACTGTAAGTCTCTCGGCTAGATATTGATATTGTTTAATATTTTATTAGTCATATGTTGGGCACTCAAGTGCCAACACAAGTACATACATGGTAGGCGAGTAGTAGAAAACTGCAACAGAAAAACATGAAAATAAAATATAACTAGGAAGCTTCGCAAACGCTTTTTCAGGCGCGTTGTTGGATGAGCATAATTGGTGCATTGAGCTGCCATGTGTTATGCGGATTTTCTGTTGTTCTGTGAAAAAATCATTACAAAGTCGAAGATTTTTTTAATTAAATTCAATAAAAAATTAACTTTATTTTTTATTTTTTTAATTAACGTAATTTTAAAAAAAGAAAAAATCGTAAAATTGCGATTTTCATAAGAAATAATTATTCGATTGCGCTCAAAAACGTGACAGTTCTAAGTTCAGAGATTTCGAAGGCCTCCAGAAAATTTCATCGCAATTGGAGTATCGGTTTAGCCGGAATCGTGTTAATAAACACACAAAAATACCAACAAAAAAAAGAAAAAAAAAACATTCCGGATTTTTTTCTTCAGTGTAGTGAAATGGCATCTTCGCTTCGCTCGCTACGCTCATTCAATAAGAGATCGTTATAATATACTAGGAAAACGCTAAAGTCCCGCCGCGTTGATGGATGAGCTTTTTAAAGTTTTTAGTTTGCGTGGAATATCTTTACTTTTGCAAGTGCTTTGTTTTGCTGCCTACGCATTGTAGGTGAATGTTGTCAAGTTTCTTTTGTTTCTTGTCAATTGGTATTATTTACCGTAAAAAACTTTTATTAAAAGCTTTATTTCTATGGATTCTGGCCAACTTTTTCAACTTTTTCTTTCAAAAGGTACTACATCACCATAACCTTAATGTCCATGTATAATATGAACGTTGTAGCCCCACCCGTTTGGTCAGAATTGGCCCAAATGTCACGAAAATATCGCACAAAAAATCAAAAAACTTATATTAAAAGCTTTATTTCTATAGATTCTGGCAAAATTTTTCAACTTTTTCTTTCAGAAAGCAAAACATCACCATTACCTTAATGTCCATGTGAAATATGAACGTTGTAGCCCCACACGTTTGGTCAAAATCGGCCCAAATGTCACGAAAATATCGCATTAAAAATCGAAAAAAATCGTAAAAGTACGATATTCATGAGAAATATTTCTTCGATTGTACCCAAAAATGTAGCAAGTCTAAGTTCAGAGAAAACGAAGGTCGTGTCAAATTTTCATCAAGATCGCATATGCCGTTTGCCCGGTAGAGAGTGAACAAACAGACGGAAAAAAAACAACAAACAAACAAAAAAACAAAAAAAACACCCGAGCTAATTTTTTGGGGGGTCAGTGAAATTGAAGTCTTCGCTTCGCTCATCCAAAAACTTGGCCTCACTATTTATTTCATTATAGTTTTGTCTGTATTTACGTAATTAGTTTCATTTAGTTGTTATTCCTTGTAAATAAGTTTATAACTGTAGAGGATATAATTTTTAAATGTATAAACTAGGAAAACGCTCAAGTCCCGTCGCGTTGATGGATGAGCTTTTTTGTAAGTTTTTAGTTAGCGTGGGATCTCTTTACTTATCAAGTGCTTTTTGAACGCATTGTAGGTGATTGTTGTCAAGTTTCTATTGTTACTTGTTAATTGTTATTAAATTCCTCAAAAAACTTAATTTAAAACCTTTATTTATATGGTTCCTGGATAATTTTTACAACTTTTTCTTTCAAACCGCAATTCATCACCATTAGCGTAATGTCCATGTGAAATATGAACATTCTAGCCCCACCCGTTTGGTCAGAATCGGCCCAAATGTGACGAAAATATCGCACTAAAAATAAAAAAACTCATATTAAAACCATTATTTCTATAGATTCTAGGTAACTTTTTCAACTTTTTCTTTCACAAGGTACTATATCACCAAAACCTCAATGTCCATGTGAAATATGAACGTTGTAGCCCCGCCCGTTTGGTCAGAATCGGCCCAAATGTGACGAAAATATCGCACTAAAAATCGAAAAAAATCGTAAAAGTACGATATTCATAAGAAATATTTCTTCGATTGTACCCAAAAACGTAGCAAGTCTAAGTTCAGAGATTTCGAAGGTCCCCTCAATTTTTCATCAAGATCGCATATGCCATTTGCCCGGTAGAGAGCGAACAAACAGACAGAAAAACTAACAAAAAACAAAACACCCGAGCTATTTTTCTTGGGGTAACGTAAGTGAAAAACAAACAAAAAAACAGAAAGTCAAATTGAAGTCTTCACTTCGCTCGCTACGCTCGCTACGCTCATCCAATTATCTCGTTGAAAAAATCTTCACAATTATGGAGCGGAAGAGCTCAAAACAATGGTCAATAAACATACTACAATTGCATACATAATGTTACATACATACATACCAAAGATTAATCTTTGATACACACATAATACCCTAATGCTTACAACGTACTTGATGCCGATGAGAAAAACAATAATATTGAATCATCTCCTTAGTTTTTAGTCTGGTCATGATTAAAAATAAAAATGATAGCCATTTGGACGAGCGTAGCGAGCAAAGCGAAAATTCCATTCTATTACACTGGAGAAAAAATCCGGAATGTTTTTTTTTCTTCTTCTTTCTGTGATTCCGGCTAAACCGATACTCCAATTGCGATGAAATTTTCTGGAGACCTTCGAAATCTCTGAACTTAGAACTGCCACGTTTTTCAGCGCAATCGAAAAATTATTTTTCATGAAAATCGCAATTTTACGGGGTTTTTTCGTTTTTTTTTAATTCTTCGACTTATAACACCTACATGCTTTATCGGATTGTAATAATTTTTTCCCAGAACCTTAATTTTACTAGGAAGCTTCGCAAACGCTTTTTCAGTCGCGTTGTTGGATGAGCGTATTTTTTTAAAAAACTAAAAAAGCATAAAATTGCGATTGTCATTAGGCCTACGGGTTATTTTGATTTTTAAAATTTCTTCGACTTACAACACCTACATGCTTTATTCGATTATGTTGTTTTTTACAGAATCTTACTTTTATGAATTAAAATATCCGTGTAAAATTTGAGCGCAATCGAAAAATTATTTCTCGTGAAAATCGCAATTTTACGATTTGTTTTGATTTTTTTAAATTTCTTCGACGAATAACACCTACATGCTTTATCTGATTGTAATGATTTTTTCACAGAACCTTAATTTTATGAATTATTAATATATTCATGTGAAATTTGAGCGTAATCGAAAAATTCTTTCTTATGAAAATCGCAATTTTACGCTTGTTTTCGTTTTAAAAAAATTACGCTCTTTCAACAACGCGCCTGAAAAAAAGCGTTTGCAAAGCTTCCTAGTTTTAGATATAATTATTTCGTTTATTTAGAATGAAGGAGGGTGAAATCTTTGGGTTTCTAGAAAGGTGATATCATATACCGTGATAGGAATTCCTTTTACTATATTTAGTGATATGTTAAATCATTATCCTTAGTAAATACCTTCCATTTGTGCTATACATATAAATTTTTTTTCAGCCATCAAGAAAAAAATAGATTTTGAAATTCGCTCAATATTTTTCTAGTGTTGGATACCATGTAAGAAATTGTCTTTCAATCCAGTTACAGGGTTGCCACATTAGGCGATTTGTCGCCGTTTGGGCGACCAAGCAATGTTTTTAGCGACCAAAATATTTCGGAAGTCGCCTGTCGCCGAAATGGGCTACTTCACGAAAATCCAAACTTTCCAAAAATTTCTCAATCTACAGCGTGCTTTGAACACAAATAATGTTTATCAGAAATTATTCCAGTGTTAAATAGTATTTTGTAATTTAAATATTAGGTAAGTCATACAGAATACTCATTAACCGACTACATTTTGCCCGGCCCGCGGCGTTTTGTTTGGTTAAATGTCACATCTCTATGCGTGGAATGTCGAAGATAGCTGATCTTTGAACTATCGTTTTGTCGTTTTATCGTTTTGTTATTAAATTTTGTACAAAGAAGCTCAGTTGTTTTTTGACCGCACGTGCGCGTACGTGAAGTTGTGTCGAACTGTTGATGGTGTTTATCATTTTAGTGGCTCCGATTTTACAAGATTATCGTTTCAGCACATGAGTAAAAAAAAATAAATATACTCACTTAAATTCTCCAATATTTCCGTAGAGTCAAAAATACACCTTTTAAAAAAACATGAAAAAAAAAAACGCCCTGCGGGGCAATTCTAGGTCGTTCCCCCCCAAACCCCCCATTTGGGCCGCCGCGCCAGATTGGGCGACATTTGGGCGACTTCAAAAGTTGGCGCGGCGACATCAGCGCTCATTTATCTGGCAACCCTGTCCAGTTATACCACCATATTTTCTTGTCTAAATTCTAACCTAACTTTTTTAGAGCTACCTACCTAAATAGATCTGTTTTTATGGTTTAAACTTTAGTTAAATACATACATAAGGTATTTTATGAGCATGAGTCATGAAATACGTGCATCGTTAAAAAAACTGGTAAGTGTATGAAGGCTGAGGCTTTGCCCCAAAAGAATATTTCATGCACATGGTCCGAGATTCTCTTGGTTTGGGTAGGCCTAGGCCTAGGCCTAGGCCTAGTCCTAGAGGCACTATCTTTGCCCTAGCCCTACACAAAGTCCTTGACCTGAGACAAGAACTGATGGACCTATCATCTAAAAATCAAAAGTTAAAAAACTTCTGACTTTAGCGGGAATCGAACCCTGAACCTTCCGGTACTTCTTCGGCTAGGGGGGTCCAACTTTTATACACTGTAACGGAAAGGATTTCGGGTGCGCTCTTATCAAAAATATCCTAGAACTAGCGCGACAGGTAACTAGGCGGAAAGGTCGACTAACCTAACGTAAGTAGGCCTAGTTTTGTAACGGAAAGGATTTCGGGTGCGTATGTTTTCATTGAAAAAAACAAGTGTTGAAAAGTTGGACCCCCCCAACCGAAGAAGTTCCGAACCTTCTGCATTGGACGCAGGTAGGCTAACCACAAGACCAACGAGCCACACAAGAAACGACGAACGCGTTCCTTTTTCTGGAACTTTTTAACGAACGCGTTCCATTTCTAGTTAGTGATGCGGCTTAAAAATAGCGACCTAAATTGTATGTATAGAGGCGTTCTTCATTTTATGGACATTGCCTATTTCGCCGCTCTTCATTCAAGCGGAATAAGTAGTCTTGTAAAGTTGTCAACCCTTAATTCCTCTTGACCGCCGTCACAGACTTCGGTCAGCGTTGTCGATATGGAGGGTCCACTCCTTTCAACACAATAGAAAAGCAATTTAAATGTGTCGTGTTTGAAGCGAGTTCTATTTGGCAACATCTAGGCACGCTTAACGAAGTGGTAGGTCCAACATTGTGACGAAGGTATAATTGGTACATGAGTCGGCCTCTTTGTAAATTTAGTTTCTTTGAGGGATTAGCAGTGTTGATAAAATGAAGAACTGGCCTTTACCGGTAGGCCTACCATAATTTATCTGATAAAGGAACTTTTATTAGGTATTTCAGGAACTCAAAAACTGCTAAACTTAGCCTAGCTTTTAAAAGTTCCTTTTTTGTGGGAACTTACCCAACACTGATAGGTGATAATATGTAGGCTATAAACATTTTATATTGTATTGTTTTTATTATTTAACCCTCCGTCACTCGCGTGGGGTTCTACAAACCCCAGGGTCTACATTCGACTCTGTTTCTCTGCATCAGACTGTTTTACCGACTCTAGATTCTCAGTACCTTCAAGTCACTCTATCTGTTAGCAAAATTTGTAACCCTCTAATCATTAGGGCTTTTAGTGTCGTTATATTGCCGGTCTAAACTTGGCTGGGGTTTCTGAAACCCCACGCGAGTGATCACGTTACAGTAACAGCATAGGGAAACTCAATGCTATTTTGGCTTAAATTTTGAAATTTTGGAATTTTGGAAAAATTCTTCTTGCAATTTACTAACTGGTTCATCTTTATTACTAAAACGTGAAACAAAACTTAAAATTGCATTATTTGGACACGTTTTTTGAATATTTTGAAAATGTCCATTTTTTAAATCTGAAAATTACAATAAAATAATATTTCATACAAAAAGGTTCATTGGCATTTTATTTCCCTGTCCTCCCAGTAAAAACCACCTACATAGTAGTTCCACAAATCATATGAGCACAGACAGAAATATCCAAAACATATTTCTGCACTAATTACAGCCCAAAATAATTTGGGGTTTGACAAACCCCACGCGAGGGATGGTGTTAAGAAATTCCGCGCGAGTGACGGAGGGTTAAGGTGTAGGCTCATGCCTCGGGCAAATTATTAGGGCCTAGAATAAATTAGAATGCTTGACATGGATTTTGACTACATCCGATTTACATAGGTACTGTAGGTAGGGTGTCCATATTTTCAAACCAAAAAAAATTTTCACCATACCCTACTACATTATTTTGTCATGTTTTAACTGAAAAATGGCAACTCGGGGGATTACCTTAATGGATAATAACTATAGAAAATGTTGCTTTGCAGATCGTACAAAACACTTTGTCATTATCAGTCTCGTGTCTAACAAGATAAGGAAAGTCCTTCTTAACATCGTCATTGAAAACACACGTTTAGGCGGCGGCATTTTACACACTTACGCGTACGAGACGAAAAAACTATCTCGTAAAAGTGAGGCTATGAAGTAAAAATATGTTTTCAAATCAAAATTAGCTTCCCCACCATTTAATTGCTGCTAATAATAATTAAATATCAAATTGCGAACTATATATTCTATCTGTTTGAATACAATCAGTTCTACAAATAAGCAGGCGAAGTAGGCTTGCAAGCACTCTAAATTTTTTTGATATTTTTTCCTCACGACAGCATTTACAACGATCTGAGCAAGCAAGGACCCAAGGAAGGTTTGTTTTGGGTGAATTATCAAATTAAATATTTATTGTGATACTCACAGTTATGTTTTATCATGTTGCTCGGCTGCAAAACGACAAAAACTTCGTTGGGGCTCGGGACAATTCGTGTAACTGATGCCGTCAACCAACCCCACCCCCCCTCTACACTCCGCCTGCTGATGACGCATTCATTCGTGCAAAGTCAAGGCCAGCAGAAAAGTGTATACAGAATACGCGTAGTCCGTAAATTTACAGCAGACGAGCCACGAGCTACACGTGAAATCGGTATATTTACAAAAACGGGACAAAACAGCGTCCCGTGAACAGTTGTCGGGACACCGGGACAGGTCCCTAAAAAACGGGACTGTCCCGTTTTTAACGGGACGAATGGACACCCTAACTGGTAGGTACTTTTATTGCGCTTCTATATTAACGTACCGGTAGTTAATAGGCCCTACTAGGAAAACGCCAAAGTCGTTGTTAGACGAGTGAGTGAGCCATGTATTGAGTACCCAGTAACAGATCCAACCTAAAGTATAGGGGAGGAAAGGGAATGTTCCCGGGTACTCAACACATTGCTGACTCACTCGTCTTACAACGAATTTGGCGTTTTCCTAGTATAATCATTACACAAACATTCGTGGTCACAGACCCTCGTTGAACAGAGAGGGTACACTTGCACTGTTTCTTGTCGATCAAAGCCAGCCCAAATGAAGTGTATAATAGTATCCTTGATAACCAGCATTTATTCTCTTTACATAATGACAATATCCATTCATAACAAAAACAAATGAACATCAACTTGGTTCATCTGATCGTGACTTCCAGAGTTGTTTGTTGCACAGGCTGTGGCCTGTTTTACTTATGGCCACTTAAACATTTGCAATCTAGATTTAAATTTGTCACATTTTTATTTCTTGTGAGTTTAAATTGCAACAGATATTACTCATTTTGCTAGCAGTTCTCAGTCAACTGGTCATGGATGTCTGTTTAAAATTTCAGCTCAATCTGTTTTGTCGTTCGGCTGTAAGGGACTGCACAGAGAGATGGACAGACACATTAGTCACGACGAAGGCCCGATCGAGTAGCGTTATAGACTTCGTTTCGCTGCGCTCACTCGTCTAATTATTTAGGTTCTCTAGGCTACCCCAAATACTCAAATAGCCCTGCAGGGTGTTTTCTTTAATTTTTAATACATCGGCCTACCTACTTTATAACCAACCGAATTTGCGTTGTTAAAATAGATTATGTAAAATGTAAGCCTAAATTCCAACACATTTTATCTTGGTGTAAGGAGGGTCTGTGAACAAATAGAATGGGCCTACCCCAAAATAGCCTCACAGGGTGTTTTATTTTTTATTTTTACCATTTTTTTTTTTATGATTTTGGGTTGTTTTGGATTGTTAAAATAAGTTATGTAGGCCTATGTTTTTTTTTTCTTTTTTTCTTGTGCAAAGTTGGCCTCTTTAGCCATTCTTCTGTCTTGCTATCCAATATAAGACTGCCTCCTTTTCTATCCTGCTCAGTTCATCGGGCCGGGAGTCAATGTCACTCTTGAGGGCGGCGCATCTAAAGAGATGCGCTCTGTCTTCTAAATTACAAAGTTTACGACCTTCATTCATTTCATTCCCCAACCTTTTTATATTTGATTAATTCATTGATTGCATTTAATATCCTTTTTATTTGTTACCAAATTTGTTGAGTTTTAATGCATTGTTGTATGTATGAATTAAAATGAAACATAGGCCTACCTAGGCTATTTATCCTGGTGCAAAATTTATAATTTTTCCTGAAATCCAATCCAAGTGGGGGCAAGTGCCCCAGACCTAGAGTTTATGCCTGAGCCTAGACAAAACCTCTTCTAAATTTTTGTCTTCTGCTTACCCTCAGATCCTCCAAGTGCGGCGTCACTGGTTTTCGAACCTACACGGGTCGTGAAACGCAGCTCTGTGACTTTGAACTGCAGCGTAGAAGATAAAGGACGGCCCGAGTCGGGGACCTACCTCTGGAAGCGAGGTTCACACGTGGTACCAGACATTACCACTGCCAACTGGACCATTGAGCCTGTCACCCTTGAGACAGAGTCCAACTTCACCTGCCAAGCGTACAATGATGGGGGGTTAGGGGAGTCGGCGACTGTTTACATCGAAGTCTTTGGTAAGTTAGAGTGGGCTTTCATTCAAAGGGTTCCTTAAGCTTATTCGTATATTACTACCAGTAGGCCTGCCGTACCTCACGACATTCAGATTAGGCCTACTCACTGAGGCTAGTGCGGAGGCAAGTTTAAGCACAAGGCTTTATGTTTTTTTTTTAAGTTTAGTTTTATTCGCCTGTTGATGGGTACATAGTACAGATATAGGCATTGTCATGTACGAATTAATACTAAGCTAGATATAGCCTAAGCTGATACAATAATCAGGGTTTCAGGGTTATCGGTTAGTAAGCAAACAATCTATGGGATCCAGTACTCTACTCACATTGCTTAATTCAACAATTTTGAGTAGGCCTAACCTACCGGTAGGCCTACCAGTAACATAGGGCATAATCAACAAAATAGAAAAATTTATTCCAACAGCTTAGACTTTTAGCCTTTGAACACAACAATTACAAAACATGTTGCAAATGCAATGCGCAATTGAATGTGAGCATGAGCCTTAAATTATATCTAGGCTACTATTTGTAGGCCTACAGCAGAATGGTAACGTAGGCCCTGCCCCTACCATAGAGCAGAATAATTGTAATACTACCGCAGTAGGGCCTTAGCACTGTTAGGCCTTGCTACCTCTGTAGCAAATTTAATGTGGTATCTCTGTTTTATGTGTCCGTAGCCCCACCCATGTTCATCGAGAGATTACCGCCTTACACAGGAGCTCTGTTAAGTGCCCAAAACATCAACATCTCGTGCCGCGTTGAGTGTTCACCGCTCTGTTCAATCCACTGGTTCAAGAACGACCATCTGATTCCCCTCGGAGACAATGAGGAGACTTCTCTCTACATGGTGGGTTTCACAACGTCACACAAATATTATTTTTATTTCAGTTTTCAGTTCAAGACAACTAGTATTTGGTTGGGTTCAACCCCCTTAAAACAAACCGTTTTGGGCACTGTTTATGTTTTACAATGTATATCTAAAGGAAAGCAGAAAATAACAGTACGTAGCCTAGGCATAAGGCCCTTCATATAATTTTTAAAAGTTGATTTTGACCTTCCAATGTTTTGTGTAGGTTCGCAACACTGTGATTCCTTCCGACTCTCGCAGCAACGACTTTGAATCCTTGCAGTCTACTCTAATATGGAACATGTCTGCCTGGCCTGGCAGCCAGCTTGATCGTGTGAAAGACAATGCCAACTACACATGTCAGAGTACCAACAACGCTGTTGGACTAGGAGTGCAAAGTACAACCAAACTTGGAGTAGAATGTAAGTAGACCCTAATATTGTTCAAGTGTCCTTTGTTGGGTTACACTAGAAGTGTGGCTTATAGATTGTGTTGTAATCACAATTTGTAACTTTGTTTAAAATAGGGTTGCAGTTTGATATTCAACATATCGATTGATTGATACGATTATAGTTCCCGAAACAACCGATAATTGATTTGGTCTTTCAGGATCAATATTCGAATAGCTCACCCGTCCGAAATATTGATTTAACTTTGGTCGTTCTGCAGAAATTTTTAAAATATTTCCAGTCAATACATTAATTGCTTTTTTGTCACAAATTTGGCTACTGCGAGATCTACAAAACGCGTATTGGCATGTGATCCAAAGCTCAACGCATCACCCATGCAGTGTAGCTGAGTTGCATGGTGTGCATGTGTTGCAGGGCAGTATCCCTTGTCACAACCGGTATCGTAGTACGTTGTAGTCAAGACCCCTACACACCATTTTGCTTCACTTCATCCCATAGTGCTAGCTTCTGTTATCAGTTCTCTCCTCTGATACTAGCCTACGTATTTCAAAGTGATGCCAAAAAGTATGCATCTTGAGTCTGGTGTCACATAATAAATATTGGAGCATTGAATAGGTAGCCTTAAGTGATAATTAGTTAGTTAGTTGTTTTAGGGCACTCAACAGTAGAGTTATCAGTGCCCATGTCAATTGTATTGGAATCTTCCAATTTTCTTTTTCCATAATAATTATGGAAGAAGAAAACATGGTGGTACTAATCCACAATTATTGTGGATTAGTACCACCATGTTTTCTTCTTTCCAATGGTGGAACGTAAGGAAGACGAGTGGGGTTAATGGGAAGGAGTGAGGATGTTTGGATAGGATGGGTTAAACTGGGTGGGAACGGAGGAGTGCTCGTTGCAGAGAGGGCCGGCAAGTATGGAGACAAAAAAAGTGAAAGAAGAAAATAAATATGAGTAAGGCTGTGTGAATGAAGAAAGGTGTGATAAAAAGTTGCGCGAGAGCTCTCTTTGCAACACGCACCCCAACCGGCCAGAGCTCGCCCTTAGTTTTGGGGAATACACTACTCCTCCTACCCACAAGCCAAACCACGGGAAGGTAGCGAGTTGGACTTTGAAGGCCCTAAGTGATAATGACTCGCAAATGAATTAATGAATGCCTTGGACTATTACAACAAAAGTTGAAATGAAACTTCACAGAGCTAAGATTTTGGCGATTTTCATAAAGACACGAGAATAGCGTCCTTTTGCTACAATCAGTCCTGCCGGCCACATGTGCAGGTGAACGGCAACCCTAGTTGCAAAGTTTGGTAGGCCCTAGGCCCCAGTAAGTAGAGGCCTGCTAGTAGATTAGAAATTACTGAAATGAGCAGTAATTCAATCGATCCGGTGATTAGTTTGATTATCAATCGCTGTGGTAAGCCTTAGAGATTCAACGTTACAGGTACTATTGTTTACTTGATAAGAATTGATAGATATAAAAAACAAGCATTTTTCCGCAATGTATAAAATACATGGAATATGCAAGTGCTACATGGGATCCTTATAAGGATGGTCATATCAAAGCCCTAAACTAAGAACAGAGATTAGCAGCAAGGAGAGTAACTTGGGCAGGTCAAAAAGTGGAGATGGGTAACTGATTCCAAGGGAAGGAGGATAAGAACTTATGACAGTGTAAATGAAATGATAGAAGGTTAAGGATGGGATTCTTTAAAATTACGGAGAAGGAGAAAAAGGCTGTGCAACCTGTTTCGTGCTATGAAAGAAATACAGGGATGGAATGAGATAAGCAATAAAATTGAAAAAGGATTATACAAAAGGAGGAAAGACCATGACCTGAAATTGAAATGTAAACTAAAAAAGAAGGATGTTGGGAAGTGGTCTTTTTTAAATAGAACAATTGTGGAATGGAATCAATTGCCAGCAGCAGCCGTTGAGGAATATTCGGTAAAAATGTTTAGAAGGTGTTTGGAGGATATTGATTTGGATCTGATGTAGATTTGATTTGATTGATGTTTGATGTTGCTTTGATGATGGTATCTTAGATGTAATATAACTATATAAGATATGAAGAAAATAAATGTGAATGTTATATTTTTGATACAATTTTAAAATGTTAATTTTAGGAACTTGCCACCATGTAACCACATAGGCTATTTGCAAGGATAATAAAATATATAAATATAATATACATAAATAAATAAATTGTATTCAGAGTCTACCCACTCAGTTATATATAACTGATTTTCAGTGGGGGACAGTAAATCAAAGCGACCAAGCCAACCCTGTAGGCCCCGACGCAATCGACGAGTGAGCGATAACCAACCAAAGATCGATATTTTTTAATAGGAAATTTAGCAATCAGCGGTATGGACAGTGCGAACACCCGCGGATCAACGCCAGAATCAACAAAGCCGATTCAGAACAACTCTGAATTTATTATGTGCTTTGTTGCTAGGACGGCTCCAAAGTCACTGTTTACAAACTCCTAAGACAAGAACTGATGGACTTAATCGTAAATTTGTCAATGTCATACCTTTTCTTTATCATTAGCGACGTTAAATATTCCTCTGCGGTCTGTCGTACGCATTTCTTCAGTTCAACAGAATGTGTACTAACTGTGTACGCATACACGGCGTCATTTGTGGTGTCTTGAAGCAGAGCCAATGCGTGCGCACCCTTCCCTCCCACCAACCTCGCTCTTCTCACTAAACTCGCTGCACAGACAGTGCACACAAGGCTTCAGTCGACAACATTGGCACTTCACAGGTGGATTTATTTAAATACCCAAAATCACCATCTTTAGGTCTAGTTCCTGTGTTATTTATGATGAGTTGATGACTGATAAGAATAGATATGTGTGATAGCATTTTCAAGTGTTATTTAGCATCTATTTTTTTACCCTATGAGGTTTTCTCATATTTTATTTTGTAAATTAGGCCTGTAAGAATTAAATTTGAATTGATATCAAGTAAATTCAAATTTATGTAAACGCAATGTTGAATTAGGTAGCTAAATACTAAATAGGTAGTAATATAAATAAGTCTGGACGCCTTAGAGTAGGCCAAGTGAAAAATAGAGCTTTGTAGCATCTTTCGGCTAACAAAACGCTATTTTCAGTCATTTCTACTGCGATGGGGCAAGAAATTAAAAACAATGTTTAAAGTAGGCCTAAATTCACTTATGGCGTTTTCTACTGGGCCGCACTGAGTGCACCATCAGTGCGCACTAAAAAGTCACAGTCACCTGATGCATGGCAGAGTGAAGTGGGAGTGCAGTTGTCAGTGGAATACGATTATTTTTTCAGTGCATAATATTGAGTGGCAACCCTCACTATCAATATATCTTCATACGCTTTCGAAGCAATTGTGGTGGATGAGAATGGGGAAAAAGTCGAAAGCAACGGCCTTTCCTGACTGGACTGAACAGTGAACAATAAATATAACCTCGAACTCAAATGTTATGCAAATCTACGTCTATGTCAGACTCATGTGGACAGCATCTTCTTCGTAGTTTGTGATATATCCGAGACAATTCTAATATTGAATTGATTAACTCATCGTCGCTACTATCCGACAAAAAGTCGATCAAATCTAACAACACAACCAAATTTCGCGAGTCTACGGCAACCATATTTGCACTGGAAAGATTGCCCTGATCCTCACAGTCAGTGGGGCTCAGTGCGCACTGCGAGTGCACGAAGCGAGTACTGTCCGCCCAGTTGAATACACTATTTTTGCACGAGTGCAATTTTCAGCTACCAGTGGAATATGCTACTTGCAATCAGTGCGCATCGGTGCGACCAGTGCAAAACGCCATTGACATGAATTACCTAATATCCCTAGAACATCAAGCACCGAAAATAGACCTGTCACCTTCTAGTAGGCCAACTACACTAGCAGAAATGAAAAATGGAAATTTTTGAGGTCGAAAAAAATTTGATAGTCCTGGCAATATCAATAGGCTGGTAGGGTATTTTTGAAATTACGATATCATGAAAAGATATCTTAAAACGCTACCGGGTAGGTACCAATATTGATTTATTGGAAAAATTATTGTTGAACATCTCTACTTACCGGTACCGGTAGGCCTAGGTCTTTAATCTTAATGATCAATAAATTGATTCAAGCACTCTCTGCTTTATTTTATTCTAAGTTTTCTTGCTTTTCCCAAATTAATTAAGCCTACCAGTTGGCCTTCTCGAATTCATCTTTTGTATTAAGCCTCCGCCTACCTCTGGGTACGTTTTTGATTTTTTTTTATTTATATGAATGAATGAAATGAAATGAAGTTTGTAAGAAGCATAGCCGGAATATCGAAGTTAGACAAAATTAGAAGCCATAAAAATCAGGACAAAATTGGAGTTGAGAAGCTTTTATTCAAAATTGGACGAGAAAGGTTGAGATGGTATGGACATGTCAGAAGAATGGGAGAAGAAAGAATTCCAAGGACAGAATTTTGAAAGTGGGGACAAAGTTAAAAGACGTGTCGGTAGACCAAGAGAGAAGTGGAAAGATCAAATAAGAAATGATATACAGGAAAGAGGTGAGAAGTGGGAAGAAGTCGAAGCAAGGAAACTGTGGGAAGACAGAAGTGGATGGCGTGAACTGGTGGGAAAGAAGTGCGAGTGGACCTGAAGAGGACATGACAGCCTGGCAAGCCGGTGTTAACAACTCAAAAAAGGGCCCCTAGAAAATTGGTGGCTATAGCCACCCCCTGACCTAACTTAAGTTGGAAACAGGAGTCAGATATATATATATATATATAAATAGTAGCATATTTCTTTTTTGCCATCTTCCCATAAGGATAAGGCATAAACAATAATTTGTTGCACTGCATACCTTTCAGTCTCGAGGACCTAGAAAGTAGATGGCCTAGGGATGCACACGGTAATAGATGGGTCTTGTATTGTTTGATCGGTAAACCAGGGTTCAATAGACACTATTAGTGTGATATCACGGCCCTCTTATAAACCACTGTCTGGCTCCAAATAATCTTCGATACTGCTATATGATTGGTCGAGGCCGGCAAGAGACGAGCTCGGATTGGTCACTTTTTTTGGAGTGAGCTCTGCAGCGCCACTAATAGTGTCTATACCGCGCTGAGTTGAACTACGTATATAATTTCTAGATTGATTTCCATATTTTAATATTCAGTAACATTACGGGAATCCATAGGTATTTCTATTTATTTATGTAATTGATTAAATGAGACTAGCCTATTAGGCTATCAGATTTCATGTTTACTGAAATAATTGTCCAAAAAGCAAAACACGTTCCATTCTCTTCCATGGACAGCCATGCCACCGCTTATGAATGATGTACATCTCAAATAAATGCTAACAACTTGATGTTGTACGTTGGCAGAGTTAAAAGATGTCACACTATTGCAGAGGAAAAAGTTTGGTGTAGGCCCTAACACTGTAAACATTTGAGAATTTTGATCTTGATTACGTCTGTAGGGGCCTACCCCTACGCCTTCAAAAATTATGTAATTTTTTTTACTGGTCAACATTACCTTTCAATATTTTCAATCAACAATCGATAAGATAATGCAGTCAAATTTTTGATAATGTATCCTTTTTGGGGGGGGCACTGTGCTTCATTTGTAGAAAGAATGTAGATGATGTTTAATGTCCAAACTTCAACACTTGATTGTTTGTTGTGCAGATCCTCCTGAGAAGATTACCGTCAGCAGCAACCTGGTGAAAGTGGAGGAGGGCCATGTGCCAGATCGCGTGATCTGCAGCGCGAAGGGCTACCCTGAGGCCTCCTACATGTGGAAGCCAGAGGGGAAGTCTGATGTTGTTAACAAGGGCAGTATGCTGATCATAGACTCCGCAATGACACGCCGTAACAGTGGAAATTATGTGTGCGAGGCATCCAACAAGCATGGTGCCATCACGCAGAAAACGTACATAGATGTTTTGTGTAAGTATCCATATGCCATTGGCCCATTATTCATTAGTCATTACTAGGGCTGTCACGTTTAAACGTTGCATGTGAGTTTAAACGTTTAGAGTTTTATGTAAATGTGTAAACATTTTACTAGGTACATTTTTAGTAAATTTTATTTGGTTATCCACTTTTGGAGCCAACACGAACACAGGCCAGGTGCCGGGCCCCAGGCTGTTTAAGGCCGGTCATCAGTACAAAATTACAATTTTGCCTACCTACCTGTTTTTTTAAATGTGGCTTAAAAACGTTTATACGTTTGAACGCGTTTAGTAGAGCAGTTTAAACGTTTAGGGAATTAAACGGATTTGGGCAGCCCTAGTTATTATTCATTAGGCCTACTTGTACGAGTTCATAAGCATCAATATTCGATATTTGATGACTTGCTAAGGCACATAGCCTACTTAGGTTTCTTATAGGGATGTGCGGCGGGTGCGGGTATGCAAAAAACGGGTAATTTTCGATCAAATTAAAACACCCGAGGTCGGGTCGGGCCTTCGATTAGGCCTACCTTCTACCCGGGGAAAACAAAAAAAAATTACCAACACCAGAATTTAAACATATGTAGGCCTACCCTAATGAACATTGTTCTCCGCAGAGCGGCTAAGGGTGACAATGCAGGGCTGTTAGGGGAGTGGAATGACTTGTGGATCTTTAAGGGAGTTTAGATCATGTTTGGGGGAGGGCAGTAATTTGGTTGGTCTGGAGAGTGAGTGGTTGCCACCGGACAGAAGTGCCTGTTTGTAACCTTAAGAAATTGTCATGTTATGTAACAGAATGTCTTTCTACATTAGAATTTAGAATATTAAAAAACAAAATAACATAACAAATAACAATAACCAGATAAGGATAGGAAGGACACGATTGAGATGGTATGGACATATGAAACGAAGGTGGGAAAATAGGATGCCCAAGAAAATGTATGGAAAGAAGGATTGAAGAAGGAAGAAGATCGGGTAGACCAAGGAAGAGATGGAAGGACACCATAGCAGGAGACTTGGAGGCAAGAGGAGAGAGCTGGGAAGATGTGGAAGAGATACGATTGTGGGAGGATAGAAAGATGTAGAAAAATTTGGTTGACTGACCCTGCCAGAAGCAGGAAACGGCAATGGATAATGACAACCCTCGACAATCCCACTCGCAAGCTCGCAATTTGCGAGTGAAAATTTGGTGCTTGCGAGTTGGCAAATTGACACTCGCAGATAACTTATCGTGCGACCGCGCTTTTCTTACGATCTAGCATTTGAATCGCCGCGCCTGCAATACAACTACCGCGCATAGCCTGATGCGCAGCATGGCCTGTTACCAACCACTCGCTAAAAACGAAGTATCAAAAAGTCAAGGTCAAGTTCCAGGCTACCCAACAACGCACGTAACAAAGAGACGAACGAGACGCCTAAACTAGGTGTAAAATCGACGCGAACGACGAAACCATTCTTAATTATGTTTTTAACTTCATCTGACGTTATTGGAGAGAAATATGAGAATCCACCGACAGCCCTAAATCCCGTGCAACATCCTCCTGATAATAAGTGTAATAATGAAATCGTGAAACTTGTCGAGCATCTCGCAGACTTGCAAACGTCAGCTGCTAGGTTGAAATCACAATGGGGCCTAGGCCTTCCGCGATCTTGGATGTAGTTTTATGAATCATAATAAACGAAAGTAGTGTTTATTATAATCATTAAATAAGTGACCTTGCCCATCCTCATGAAAACATAGACGTAAATCCAGCAGGTGGTAGGTCTAGGCCTATTTGTACTCGCATTGTGCCGCGGTCCTAGGCCTACTTCACATTGACTGAGGATCGAACTCCTATTACGTGACGTAAGGAGTTAATAATGCAGTGTTTGCTTTCTTTTAATCGTTTTTTTAAGATTAGATGTCGCCACAAATCGCGTTTTAGGCCACCAAATATAACACAGGACCCCAAAAATTTTCCGCCTTCGGCGGATTTGCCTCCGGCGGCTGGGGCTTCGCCCCAGACCCCGGTTTACCCGCGCCACCTCGTTGCAAATGGATATTACGATTTGCGAGTGTACTTCTCGTGGATTTGTCGAGGGTTGGATAATGATGATGAATTCAATATTTTGGCTGCTTATTTGCAACCATTGAAAAGTGCACCTAAGTTTGAAATTTGACTTCTTGTCTTCTCTGAATGTACTTAATTGAATCGGTTATTAACTTATTTGAGAAACCGAATAAGTCACCCAAATTGCGTAAATGAGTTAAGATAGCCATTTTCCTAAGAATTTCAAGACCTATCGATTAGTAGAGAAACAAAATATTTTTCGACCTTGCCTGTGTATATTATTACAGGGTGTCAATTTTCCCTTTGAGTTGAGAAACCGAATAAGTCAGTCCATATGTTCTGAAGAAAAAATTGTATTGATTTGAGAAACGGAACAAGTCACTTTCCGTAAAGTCATTGGCTCTCATTGCCGAGAAATTTTAACAAAGTTTTAAAAAATGTAGTTTTATGTTTATTGTTTACTATAATAAACAATCATAAAAACTTATGATAGGCCCTACTACCTTATTTTTACTAATTTTTGTATACCCGTCCCATTTAATTGAGAAACCAAATAAGTCCACGCTAATTACACCCGCGTAATTATGAAATTACATGCTCATAAATATCAATATCAACAAAAATCAATGTAACTAATAACTATGCCACATCTAAATTACTAGGGCCTACATAAAAAACCTGCATTTTTTGACTTCAGAGTATTAAATGCACGTTTTTTGTGTTTTACTCAGAACAATGGTTACATGACTTATTCGGTTTCTCAAATAACCGATTCAAAAAAGACACTCTTAGTTGGTTGCCACATGTGGATCAACTATGCGCCAAAATCAGAAGTAGCTGTTATTTACTTCGTAGGCTGAAATCACTCGTTGACTTGTCTGTATTAAAATTAGTGTACCATGCTCATTTACATTCAAATATAGCATATGCAATCTTATTTTGGGGGGGGGGTCCTCTAGTGCACTTCGCATTTTCATTCTACAAAAACGGGCCATTCGTATACTTGCAGAAGTATCAATTAGGCAATCATGCCGCAAACTGTTTCCCAAACTAAACATTTTAACAGTCACATGCTCACTCATACTAACTGCTGCACTCTTTGTGCATAACAATCAGAAACTTTTTTTAACAAACTCTCTGGTACATAGCTATCCTACTCGCTCCCAAAATAGTCTCCATGTACCCAATCATAAGACAACACTGTACGCAAAAGGGCCACACTATCTGACACTGTGTCTCACTATATACAATAAACTTCCTACACAAATTAAGAACATCAAACAAGCTGCAACATTCAAACAAGAACTAAAATCACATTTGTGTAGTAAAAGTTACTATTCTCTTCAAGAATTTTTTCAATCTTTAGACCAAAGGAGGTGTGTTGTTGACCTAGTAACTAATCATGATACTGATTGGGGATTGGATCGTTGTATCGAGAACTGGGATATTGTTAGATGTATGATTGATAAGTGCAAATGGAAGTTGAACCTAGCCTTACACCTGGTTTTAGAAGCGTTTTATTGTTGTAAATATTTGGTTTTGTATACATTGCTTAAATATGTAATTGTTGTGTAATTTTGCTTTAATGTGAAATATTGTTACTACATAGTCTTTATTATTTATTGACAATGCCCATACAGTGTGCCATGTACCTGTCTAGTTGGTTAATAAAAATCTGAATCTAAATCTGAATTGTAAATGCCCTAGTTAAGTAATAACTAAATAAGACATGAGTAAACCTACATTTAATTTTAAGCTATAAACTAATTGACTTAATTAATTAGTAAACCCCATTTTCCTTGCATCTGCTTCCATCACGCAAACAAAATCTGGGTCATCATGCAAAAAACAAATCCATGTAGGTCTAGGCTTAGCTTCCTGCCAATCCTAAAATTTAAAACATGCATTTTATTTTACACGACCCGAGCCCGAACCTGAGAGTACTACTACAAATGATATGAGCAGGTCAGAGAAAGAAGCCATTTTATACTGGATAGTGAGAATGAAGAAAGGCTGAAGAAGCTACTCTCTGCACAAGAAAAAAAGTTCTTGAATACTGTACTGCATTGCTGCCATTTTACTTCTAGCATTAAAATGCTAGTAGGCTACTATTTATTATTTATTTATTTCATTTTAAATTTTAATACTTGGTTTAATCATATAAACACAGTAAGCCTACAACCGACAAATTCTCTTAAAACATACAATAGCTTAGCAATAGCCATAGGCGCCGAGTTTTGACTTGCGTGGGGGGGCTCAATGTACGAATAGCTGGGGTCTGGGGCGAAGCCCCCGCCGCCGGAGGCTTCCACCGTAGGTGAAACATTTTTGGGGCCACTTATGTTTGATGGCCTAAAACGCTATTTACAGGCTTGAATAAAATAGTTTGAACAGCAAGGGAATATTGCAATTAAATATGTATACAAACTATATATTATATAAACCCATAAGGTGCATGTACCTGTCTAGTGGTTAGTAAAATCTGAATCGAATCTGAATTGTAAATGCCCTATAAGTAATAACTACAATAAACATGAGTAACACCTACATTTAATTTAGCTATTAAACTAATGCTAATTAATATAAACCCATTCTTGTCTTCTTTCCATCATCGCAAAATCTGGTCATCATTGCAAAAAAAATCCTGGTCTAGGCTTAGCTTGCTGCAAATGCCTAAATTTAAACATGCATTTTATTTACACGACACCGAACCCGAGATAGGCTACTCAAATGATATGAGCAGGTCAGAGAAGAAGCATTTTATACTGGATAGTGAGAAGAAGAAGCTGAAGAGCCACTCTCTGCACTAGAAAAAAAGTTCTGAATACTGTACTGCATTGCTGCAATTTTACTTCTAGCATTAAAATGTAGTAGCTACTATGTATATTTATTTCATTTAATTTAATACTTGTTAAATCTATACACACAGTAAGCCTACAACCGCAATAAAAGGTTAGAAAAGAAAGTTCAATTAACTATAAAATATAAATGCTCATCCATCAACGCATCTGGAAAAGCATTCAGGAAGCGTACTAGTCCGCCCATCTTATTTAATACTAATTGAACATTAAACTTGTTTAGCACTTTAGGCCTAATTATTTTTTTACTACCACCCCATCCTTTTCCACACTGGTTTGTTCCGCCAAAATTTACATTACAACCTGTCATAGATAGATAGATAGATTTATTTACGTAATGTATACTCTTCCCATGTAGACCATGTTCTGAGTGTATTTCATGTCATGATATGTCTAGGCTACTAGGAAAACGCTTAAGTCCCGCCGCGTTGTTGGATGAGCGTAATTGGTGCATTGAGCTGCCATGTGTTATGCGGATTTTCTGTTGTTCTGTGAAAAAATTATTACTAAGTCGAAGATTTTTTTTTAATTAAAGTAAATTAAAAATTAACTTTATTTTTTTATTTTTTTTATTAATCGTAATTTTTAAAAAAGAAAAAAATCGTAAAATTGCGATTTTCATAAGAAATAATTATTCGATTGCGCTCAAATTTCACACGAATATATTAATTCATAAAATTAAGGTTCTGTGAAAAAATAATTAAAATCGGATTAAGCATGTAGGTGTTATAAGTCGAAGAAATTTTTAAAAATCGAAAAAAATCGTAAAATTGCGATTTTTACAAGAAATAATTTTTCGATTGCGCTCAAAAACGTGGCAGTTCTAAGTTCAGAGATTTCGAAGGCCTCCATAAAATGTCATCGCAATTGGAGTATTGGTTTAGCCGGAATCGTGCTAACAAACAGACAAAAATACAAAAAAAAGAAAGAAAAAAAGAAAAAAAGAAAAAAAAACATTCCGGATTTTTTTCTCCAGTGTAGTAGAATGGAATCTTCGCTTCGCTCGCTACGCTCATCCAAATACATAAATACCAATATATACAAATAATATTAAAAACATTTACAATATGTACAGATCTAAGTAGCCTAGTAGGATAATACATCAATTATCTCAAATAATATAAAATATTCTATTATGTCCGTATATGTATAAAAAGTTACCTCCCCTATAATTATAATAGGTATATATAATAGGTTCAATTATTCCCTGTTTTGCCTCATGTTTTATTCCACCTATAGCTTCTTGATATTGTAATGAAATTCACTAGTACTAGTTTAATTCAAGTTAAAATAATAGCTCTTTTTGTCCTTAGATAAACCTGAATGTGTTATCACACAATTAGAGCAAGATAGCAAGATCATCTTGGTATGCACAGTTCATGCCAACCCAAAGGATGTAGACTTCGTCTGGAGAATCAAGAATGAGAACGATACAATTGAAGATAATATTGAGCAGAAGGGGCTGCAGAGCTACCTTACGCTAGAGAGTGGAGTCGAGAACTTCCGCACATATCTTTGTTTTTCGAACAACTCCGTGGGAATGTCGATTCCTTGCGAGAGAGACGTGACAGGTGAGTTTGCCATCTTGAATTAGGTTTTAAAGATTTAACTGGTTCAATAATCCACATTGTTAAAATATAAACAAACAATGTCAACTTTTTTTTTAAAGGTAGGTACTAAGTAGTGTTCTTTGGTTTCTGTACTGGACATCTAAGAGCCAGATCAGACAAGCACTAGCAGGAATGTCTACAACCTCTCAAAGAACAATGCGGTTCATACGTACATCAAGTAACCCTTGACAAATCCACTAGACGTCCACTCACATGGTGTAACATTCACTCGCAATGAGGTGGCACGGGTAGACCGGGGTCTGGGGCAGAGCCCAAGCTGCTAGAGGCTCTTTTGCTTTAGGTGGACCAATATTACGTCATCGTCGTCTTCCAAAGTAAAGTTGAATATTATTCATCATCTCGTCATGTAATAAATATCGGAGCATTGAATAGTTAGGTGGTACTGATAATATCTCGGAAATGAGTGAACGACAATCAACAAAAGCTGGAATGAAACTTTACAGAACTAAGATTTCCGAGAAGCACGACCTTCATAAAGACAAAACACGAGCCCGGTAGCATCTGTTATCACTATGTAGCGCGCTGTCGTCGAGCCGGCCAGACACACGGGCGGGGGGGGCTCTCGTGAAAGACGTCACTAGTGAGGAAAAACCCCGTTTTGAGCTAATAGAAGAACGGCAACAATAATATTTTCAACTGTCATGGTGCCAACTATTACTGTATTTATGCAAGTATAGGCCTCAGGTATATTTAAAAATATCAAGTTCAAATAGTGGGGTGCGGCCATTATGCGAAGCCATTTATCAATAGTATTTATAGCCAACTCTTTAAAATCTGAGTGGTCAAAATAAGGGTGCGGCTATTACTCGAGGGCGGCCTATAATCGAGTAAATATGGTACGTTAAAACAGGAATGTTGATTTCAATGCCCAATTGACAAATTAATTGTATATTTTGGTGTTAAAACTTGAGAATAATTAAGATCAGTTCCCGATTTTGCTCTTATTTAGCAGAAAACGTGATTATTGTCTTATTACGCTACTTAATAATAAAACAGTCATAAGCCTTTTAGCATCATTTAGTGAAAAAAGTCATTCACAAAATTTCAGGGTCCCTAGCAATATCTTCTCCAAAAAACTAGACAGTACGAAGACGATAAATTGCATTGATCGCTCCTTACATCATAGGTGTTTGTTTCTCTGTCAGTTTAAAGCGCCGCCAACTAGGCTTACTTAAACTTTATGTCCGCCATCATGCCGTTTCCAGACGCTGCGAGTTCAAATAGCCTACTTTCTGCTGGAATTAAGTTTATCTATGGTTCCTTGAGGACGTGCAAGTTTGCAGTATCTTATAAATAATATATAATAATAAACACTAGGGATGCCCAACTATTATCGATCTATCGATCTATATCGATAAACCAAGTTATTTACGATACCGGTATCGATATTTTTATTCTACATCGCGATATTTAATGAAAATTGCAAAGTATGAAAATTCAGTTAAAAACATCAAAATATTAAAAATTGCAGTTTTTCTGAGGGGAGCGGAGTGATCTACCATCTTTTGGAGTGTTTAAAACTTGGTTGCTAGCGCCTATCAGTCAGTCACAGTCTTGTTGTACCTTTGGTTGTCGCGACAGGCTGTCGTTTTGTGTTGAATTAGTGATAAACGGATATTTTACAGCTGTTTTCGTTTGTCAATTTTTTAGTAGATATTGTTGTTTAAAAATGGACTGGGAAAATCGATATCATATGGCTATTTTCGGCGATATCGATAATGGATTTTGATATCGTTGCCGTTGAGCATCCCTAATAAACAAGATTTATTTTTATCTACTTCATTTCCAATCAATTATTTTAGTGTGACTCAATGCTAGTTATGGTACTATACTTTCTAAATCTGATGTAGTACTACCTACTATGAATTGCAAATTAAAACAATATTGTATGCACAAGCCACAAACCCATATTATCATAATCGTTTATGGATTCGTGGAAAAACATCTTGCCTTGAATAGTAACTTATTGATTTTTTTGTAGGAGACATTTCCATGGTGCAATGCATACACTCCTTTAGGTGCCTTCCCATAGCATACCGTACATGTATTGGAATTGGACAGGCTTATTTGTTTGAATGCACTCTCCACTCGAGGTAACAAGTGACTAACACGACCCTTTGGCTCTTGCTTGCTTGTTGCAACTAGGGTTGCCAGACGTCCCGATTTTAAGTGTTGTGTCCCGATTTTATTTTAAATATTGCGACTGATATCACTATTACAAAACAAATTTACCTTTTCATGAACAAATTTACAACTTTTTTGGATAAAAAGCATTTATTTATTTGTATTTTTATTTTTACCAACAAGCAGTGTGTCATTATCTATTAGCAAGTCTACAATCAAAAGTAATTACATGGTGCTAGTGTGAATGTATATACTATAAGTAATTAATAATCGGGGTAAAAAAGTGAAAATATGTGCATTTGAAAAGCAAAATTCACGCCCCCACCCCCCATCATTAAGATTTTCTAGAATTATTGACATGTGGCAAGTTTGACAACCATAGTTGCAATCAGCTCATGTAGCCTCTGCTCGCTCGGTACCCATTTCCGCTTATCTGTGTCGTATGCGATGACTGAGTAATTTACTACTATTTACCACCAAACGCTCTAGCTGTCCACCTCTCCAGACGAAGTGTCGCGTGTTGAAGGTCAATGGTGCCTCTGACGAGTCAATATGTCACTCATCTGTCCTCGGACTCACGTTTTTTATATTCAAGCAATATTTTTACATTTGAAAACTAAAATATATAAGACATAATTTCGTATGAGTCTACCCACTCAGTCACACTATGCAGATCAAGCCAGCCTTTTCGACTAGTACCCCATCAACGAGCAAACAATGGCCAACTCGAGACCGGAATTTTGAGGAAACACCAACCAAACAAGTTTGACATGACTGACCCGCGGGCGACGCCAGAATCAACAAGACTAATTCATAACAACGATAGAATTAAGTAATGTTGTGTGCTTCGTTGCAAGAAATCTATGCCTGTAGCTGGACTGAAACCCGAGACCTTCTGTATTGGTAGCACCTAGCAGGACACCACAGTAAGATCGCTTAACACTGGACCATCAAGCCACACGTATTGTTTTGATGTAAATATTTATTAAAATTAAAACGATGACCTTATTAAATGAGCGTAAAGAAGACTTCATTTTCACTACCAGAGATAAATAGCTCTGGTGATTTTTTTGTTCTTTATTTTGTAGACAGCACAAGTTTGCAAAAGTGATTAAAGTGGCAGAGCTCCAATTTCAGTGTGATTTAAATTTATTTACGTTTTATGTCCAGCCAGTAGTTAAAAAATAATTATCCCTAATTTGCTTGAAATTTGTCGATTGAAGCGAAATATTGCCATTTACGTGAAATAACGGTTTAAAAGCGAATTTGAAAAAAATTACTTTATTTGGTTGTATAAAAAAATGTGTGCATATAAGACCATGGAAAAAGCCAGAATTTATTTCGATGTTGCCAATGCCAGTGAAATGGACTTCAGTGTTATTACACCTGTGTTGAACAGCGTTGAATCTTTCTAATTCTTATTTTGACTGGACTGCATGGAAGTGATCTTACTACATAATACCTTTGATTGATACCATACCATGCATGTCTTTGATAGTACTCAGGGCTTGAATTTTAAAATATTAAGCACAAGGCGAGTGCTCTTGTAAATTTACTAGTCCGAAATTAAAAACACTAGTCCGTATTCCTACTCCAAACCACTACTAGTACTACCGGTACTATAACTTTTTTTTTAAATTCAGTTGTTGGTCAAAACGTAGCCACGTATGTTCTGTTAGCCAGTGTTCTTGAAAAAGGCGCACACGATTCTTCTCATATTTTGCATTGTCTGCAGTAGGATTAGGTTTCTGTTTCTTGTTTGGGTTATCAACTCCTTGTAAATACCGTCACATATTTACAAGCAACAAATGATGCACAGATCTACATAGTAACACTAACACAACACTAAATATTCCACATTCACAATCACACAAAACACACAGCAAAGCAGCCCACTAGAAAGAAGCCTTAAACACGCTGTGACAAGCTCCAACTGGATGTCAAAGTTGGTGTAGGTCAGGTCATCAGAAGTCAAGGCTCAACCACCAACTCATGGCGCACTCGATTGAGGACTTCGCGCACCATACTCTGTTGACCGCGTAGTTTGAAACGTAATGTACGCAATTTATGTTACGGCTTACCAAAAAAATCATTCGCTTGGCGGGCGAGTGATTTCCAAAAGTTACTCGCCCGCGCAACAATACACTCGCCTCGGACGACCGGGTGAGCGTTAAATTCGAGCCCTGATAGTACTACATAAGCAAGGCACAAGAGAACTTTACATTCTATGGAATTGCTATATTTCATTGCTCATTTTGGATGTATTTGCATTAATTTGTAGTATACAGAATATTAGTACCATTTATATGTGTTAAATAAAATAAGTATAATTTATTGGAATGGAAGATATGACGTATTAGCAAGTACAACAGCCGCGAAGGAATTGTGTTTGAAATAAGCTACAATTCACTCTTGGCACTCCGTGCAAGGTCTACCCGCAGTTGGAGCTAGTGTACAGCATTCTGAAACACCGCCCTCGGGTGACTCGGACTCATCTCGCTCACCCGCGCTGTTATTGGCTCAAAAATCTTGATTGGTATATCGTAAGTCCTGCCTTTTGAGACCGAGATTTGCTAATAAAAGCATGCTACATCAATTCCCATGGGTTAAAAGATATACCTTAATAACTTGTCATTTTAAATTTTGCGTTTTCGGGGTTTTGAAAATTTAGGCCTACATTTAAAATAGTTAAAAGACCAAAAGGAAAGAAAACAAGTGAGTTACAGGTACTAATAATATTGTTTATTTATTGAAGCTAATCAACACAAAGATGATTGCATGTTGCAAAACAATCGATAGATTTACTTGGAAACAAAAATATGACCTTAATGGACAGACAACACTAGATTGAGGATTTTGAAGGGAATTTTGATTATTTTCTAATCTTACAAGAAACGCAAACCTTTTAAAATCGCTGCAGAACACTTTATAGGAAGTAATCGTAACTTGCATCAGATGGCTGGGAATACCATGGAATCAAATTAAATTAGGAGATTTTGTGCAGCGCGCAATGCTACAACATAGCGTGTATAGCTGAGGGTAGGGGGATCGAGAGCCAATTGCAAGCCTGGAGAGCGAAGCAATATATAGAGACGGCCTTGGTACAACCCATGTTACAAAGAGAATCCACTTGTACTTGGTCTATAGCCAAAAATTTAACTGTCATCAAAATTCTGTCTTTGAACAGGCCTTTGACTTCTTCCAAGGCTTACAATGCAGGAGTGTGCAACCATAATCATTTCATAGTTTTCTGCTTAGCAACCTATGTATTCTCCAAAAATCCACTACCTACTACAAGACAATTCAACATTTAAAAATTAAAGTGGTTCAATGAAGAATGGTACAAGCAAATAATTTAATAAGTAATAAATAATAACAAAACACGTACCGGTATATTAATATGGAATATCCAAATGAAATACACAACTAAAACACTTTGTATATTATTATGCAACAGCCTAATGATAAACACAACTGCTAAGTAGAGTTCTTCTTTCTCTCTCTCTCTCTATACTTAATCCCTTTTCTTGGCATTCCTGTCACTTGTTAGTTGGCATTATTCGTGTTTCACGTGTGTTGTATGTGTAATATTAGCTGATCCTAGTTGTGGTAGCTTTCCAGTATTGTGAGTGTACATACAAATGAACCCAACAATAAACATGTACATAACACCCCTGTGGCTGCTTGTAGGTCTACACAGAAAAAATCAAAAGAGATAAACTCTGCAAAAGAAATGCAATACCAATATTATAATATTGTTTCAGAATGCATTTAAATAAGGTATTCATATTGCTATGTGTATTTATTATTATTTTGAAACATTTTTACATGCAAGTTCTCAAAACATAGGTCAAAAAACTATTGTAGCCTTCATCTATGTGGGACAGTTCTTAAAAATTGAATACCTACCTTACTCTTTTTTAGGCCTATAGTATGAACACTACACCTACTTAGGCCTAGAATGCTAACTTAATAATTATTGTGTTACTTATGTGCATTGTTTTGTACATATTTGTCATGTCTCTTTGTTATGTACTTATTCGGATTCCTACTTTAACTAAGTTTTATAGCCTCTACCTTGGGGCTTACATGTAGGCCTACACCCAATTGACTACTTTTATTAAATTATTATTTATTTATTTATTTATTTATTTATTTAACGTCTATTCAGTCAGTTAGAAAACTGATTCACAAAGGAGGAAAACTGTGATGTTGATCTTGTCATTAAATTATTTCAAGTTCTCTTTATATATTAGGGCAGACCTAATGGTGAATGTGTGACGGGAATTTTGGAATTAGGTACTGACTTAGTTGTCCGATGCTTTTAGCCTACCAGGAGAAAAGTAGTAAGTTCAGAGATACAGGTATGGCTGTTTCCAGTAGTTGAGATGAACCTTTTGTCTGCCTGTGCACGAAGACATGCATGTAGCTTATAGTACCGGTAGTGTCCACGTGTTAATACATCTTCCATACAATCTTATTGTAAGATGTTCCTTATAAAAATGTAGGCCTACAAACAGTCTGTATCCAAACTAGAACTACGGACGGGTACGTGGCTATTAAAAGGGGTGTAAAAATAAACAAATTAAATATGATAAACTGCAAGAGTGAACCTGTATTTACTGTCAAATTAGGCACTTGATTCATTTTACAAGCACAAAATTATGTCCTCGAAACTGCCACTGCTTGTGATTGATCACTGCTTGTAAGTTGTAACATTTTGCTAGAAGATAATGTGATGTTAACAAGTGTGTTAACCTTAGTAATAGCACTTACTTTCCATCTTATCTCACTTCTTTGTGTACCTCCCTTAACAAAAAAAATAATGATTTATCATCATCATGCCACTTTATCAATTTGTGTTATACACATGCCATTCTGACATACCATGTTTAATGTACCAGAGTACCTTAGGTATAGCATTCACACCACTTTTTAGTTTTTTTCATCACATCTTTGCTGATACCTGCATGGTAATGTGTATTGTGTTTAATGTGCACATACACCTGTACTAAAATCACTGCACATTTAACTTCAAAATGAATTTTTTATTGTTTTTAATATGAAAAGCACTGAGCCCGGTAACCTCATCACAAAACAGTTTCATTTCCCTAGATATCGGTGTAAAGAAAACCACTTAACCTAACCTGACATCATTGGAAATGAGTAACATGTTATATTACCGATTTACCGGTTCCCTAGGATATATAATACTATTCAACTTTTTCTCAACCATGATTTATTTCCAAACCTTTGCAAATGATATGTGTTAACTTGTAGCTGGAGGTACAGTATTTTGTGTCTGCCACACATTGTAGTCAAGTACCAATATACTTCTAGTTCTAGGCCAATGGATGGTTTTTAATACAGTAAATATATATCAGGTATGTAGTTGTATGATAAATTTATTCAATGAACTAAAAATTTTGAAAATAAATTCAGATTGTTTGGGTCAACCTTGTTATTTACATCCTAGATTGTGTTGACGCTTGTAGTAATAGCTTTTTCACAATGTACGTCGCCGGAACGAGCCAGTAGTCGTGATGTAGCTGGTTGTAATGTACATTGCCGTGTTTTCTGTCTACCCTTCACAGTGGTGCAGTCACCTGCATTAGTGATTGATGTAGATTTACCGTGAAATTAGCACTCTGGTAATTTACGGGTAAGTTTACAGTCGATATGGTAATTTGGTAATTTTTATGCTGCTGAAACTTACAAACTTGGGTAATTTACCAGTAAATTGGTTAATTTGTATTCTGCTGTTGCTGAAGGGTCTTATCATCTTTGTTGTTGACTTAATGATTTGAAGAATCCAGGCTTTAAAAAACTGTTTCCACATTTACATTACTGGCCATGTAATAGAGAAATAAAGGCAATGAACTACCAATGACCTCCAATGACCACCAATGCTTCCCAGTTCCCATTTTTTGGGAGGAGGGGTTATAAATTCCAATGCCTATTGACAAGCCACAACTTTCACTACTATGATGGGTAATTTTACGGTAATTCAACTGAATCACATCACTAGCCTGCAGTAACCTGGGGTATTTTTACCCAAAATATTTATTTCATGGACTTCTATTATATTCAGTTGTAGAAAGCGACTTTCAAAAGAGGACAATACATAAATAACATTAGAATACCCCAAATTTTAAATGCACACAAAAATATTTCAATGTCCCATTGTGACCTTTAAATTGAATGCTAATGTATGTAGGCCTACTATTTTTCACTAAGGAATTTTAAACAATTCATTTAAACATCAGCTATCTATAGCTATCACTTATCTGGTTAAAATAATCTATACGGTGTAGGTGTTTGTAGCCATTCAGTATTTAGGGCCTAACTGTTTCTTGATTTATATTTTTTAAATCACTCTGGTAATGGTAATCAAAAATACACACAGCTGCAGTAAGCGGTTAAGATCGTCAGTTACAATTTTTTCAAAGTATGGACAATCTCACTAGGTCCCTGACCAATTCTATGCATGTGCATTACATTTTCTATATGATTCAATAGCCCAAACTCCCTACCATTGGCAGTGCATGGGTGCACATGCTCCAAACTTAGATATGCTAATGCAATTCATGTTAATTAATTTAATGAGTGTTTTTGATGAGTTGTTTTGAGGAAACAATTATTTTTATAATTTATCCATTGGTTGGAACATTAGTGACTGACCTGTATGAATTTGATAGGGATGTTATTAGTAGTATAAACACAACTGCAAATAATGGAGCTAATAGGAAGTATTGGTATAAGTGTTAACGTAATAAAATGTGGTACTTTAATCAATTGATAAATACTAATTACGTTCGAGTAATTGTAACAAATTTCCAATCTTTTTTAACACAGCAATTGCTTCAGTTGCAATTTTTCATTTAACTGGGTAAGAACAAGTTTATCAATACCAACCAGTGGGTTGGTCATATTAATTGGTGAAATAATTTTCTCTTTGACAAAATATTATTTCATTTTATTGTTATTTGTTTTATTTAATTTGGAGAAGTTATTATTTTTTCTTTCATTCTTGTTTATTTATCCCATATTTAAATGTTATTGGATGAGCGTAGTGAGCAAAGCGAAGATTCCATTTCACTATACTGGAGAAAAAAATCCGGAATGTTTTTCTTTTTTTTTCTTTTTTTTCTGTTTGTATTATTGTGTGTTTTTGTTAACACGATTCCGGCTAAACCGATACTCCAATTACGATGAAATTTTATGGAGGCATTCGAAATCTCTGAACTTAGAACTGCCACGTTTTTGAGCGCAATCGAAAAATTATTTCTCATTAAAATCGCCATTTTACGATTTTTTTCGATTTTTAAAAACTTTCTTCGACTTATAACACCTACATGCTTTATTCGATTGTAATGATTTTTTCACAGAACTTTAATTTTATGAATTAATATATTTGTGTGAAATTTGAGCGCAATCAAAAAGTGTTTTATTATGAAAATCGCAATTTTACGATTTTTTTGATTTTTCAAAAATTTCTTCGACTTATAACACCGACATGCATTATCCGATTGTAATGATTTTTTCACAGAACATTAATTTTATGAATTCATATATTAGAGTGAAATTTAAACTCGATCAAAAAATAATTGTTTCGTGAAAATTGCAATTTAACGCTTTTTTTCATTTAAAAAAAAATTCTTTGACTTATAAGTTATAACACTTACTTGCTTTATCCGATTATTATGATTTTTTTACAGAACCTTAATTTTGTGAATTAATATATTGGTGTGAAATTTTAGCGTAATCGAAAAATAATTTCTCATGAAAATCGCAATTTTACGCTTTTTTTTGTTTAAAAAAAATTACGCTCATCCAACAACGCGCCTGAAAAGCGTTTGCGAAGCTTCCTAGTACAAATAATAAACATCAGAACATTGTTAAACATACACATTTATTTAAAGTAGGCCTATATTATATCAAACATAATATTTCATAGTCAAGTTAGTAAATCTGTTTCTGAATTTTCAGTTTATTTTACCAATGGGCTAACCAACTGATGTTGTGACTACTCTATCTCAATAACTTTGGCAAAATGGTGTATTGAAATATTACCTACCTATTTATTTTTCCCAAATTGCTCCAATCATGTTACAGCCTATATTGCATAGACATCATTTTCCCTGAACAAGATTGTGTCACCACCAACAATCAAAGGTTGTTACAAAATACATTCATTATGTCCTTAAAAAAATATTAAAGAGATGTAATTAACTATTACTGACATATCAGCTTAACTTAGATTTTGAATGCAAGCATGGGTACAGAAGTATTTAAAATGGGGGCAAGCCGCCCTCCCCCCTACCCCTCCCCATTTATCCCCAGGATCACCAAAAACATTCTGTATTATTCTTGTTGAAGGATAACAATTCCATCAAAAGACGCTTGTGAATCACTCGTTGTGTTCTTTTTTATCATGAGATGTGACACATGCACAGACGGACAAAAAGTGATGCTTATGTGGGAGTTTTTCTCCCTAATAATCATTAATCATGCACATGAACCAATCCCACCCTGTTGTCGTTCACAAGTACGAATATCTCTTCTCAGTTTTGCCTGAGGTGCTGAGCTGTATAGTTGTAATGTCTGCATGACCATTATTGACGTGCTTTGATTATTTGGCTCATCTTCGTTTGAAGCAAGTTAGCTTGTTTCTCGATTGTAGTTCACTGTACAAGATGGCTGGTCAGCCCAAGGAACTAGCTATATGTGTCCGTGTTGTGTGGGGGTGGGGTAGCCATTATTACTAGATCGTTCTTTTTAGTCAATATGTTTTGTTTTGTTTTTTTACATTACGTATTTGTTTTTTAGTTATTCCATGTATCAAGGTTGCCTGGGATTTATTTATAGGAAAATAATATGTAGCTATCACAAGCTTGGAAAGAATTAAGTGTGATAGTATAGTACTGTAATTTTTTATTTTTCATTTTTTTCACCACTGTTCAATTTGTGTTTATGACTTTGTGTCAATAGTTCTGTTCACAGTGTCTAATATTAGTGTTATTTTATTTTGAACATAACAAGAAATAAAAATATATAACAGGCTTACAAACTTATGTTGTCATTTACCTTCATTGAATAAATTATAATTCTATATTCAAGACAGTTACTTTGTTCCTCGTGTAGGCCCTACTCATCTAACCAAATAGTGTGGGCTATTCATTGGTGACATTGCTCTAGCCTAGTCTAAGACAACACTTGTGAAAAAATACAGCAACACTACTCTTTGCTTAGAAAATACTGGTCTCTGGTTGGCTATTGTTTGTGCATTAACAGGGTTGGCTTTGTCTGCTGTAAAATCAAATTCCCGCATTAAAAATGTTGATACATTGGATACATGATATTACTAAATACGATTTTAGTGTGAAAAATGCCTTTCGGCTAGTTAGATTGGAGAAGGGTTGACAGGTTGGGAAAGCAAAGAGAACATAAATCCCAGCCTGAAGGGCTGGAGGCGACAAAACTTTTCACCTGCTGATGACGACTTTTTTTTTAAATTTAATTTAAAACAAAACAATGGTAACAACTTTAAATTAGCTGCAGTTGTCATCAGCAGGTAAAAAATTTTGGTGCCCCCAGCCCTTCAGGCTGGGATTTATGTTCTCTTTGCTTTTCCAACCTGTCAACCCTTCTCCAATTTTACTAAATATGAATGTATTTATTTATTTACCCCACCTGCCTATGTTTTGTAATAACTGGCTACTACTAGTAACTATTGTACATGTACGTTTCAGTTTACAATTAAATTATAAACTCACGAAGGCATATATAAAATATAAGTTCAAACAACTTACTCAATGATTCGGGTCAAATTTTTTTCAGAAAATAAACTCATCTACTTAGTCCAATAGTTTGCAGCAGTGTCAATGTTACTTTCCCACACATGTATTATTAAAAATTGCAATGATAATCAATAATCCAATAAGTTGAAATGTAAATCGCCAGAAGGTTGCAAATATTTGAATGTTGGCATTGATCAAAATTCAAAATACAAATTTTAGTCTTAGCAAACATTTTTATCAATCAAATTATTTATTGCTAGCATTCTTCCATGCACATGACTGGCCATCTTGTCTGTGAATAGAGTAGAAACCAGCATGCATAGTATGTTTCATGTGCTTGTCTAAAACCATCATTCTTCTATTTCATTGCAGGGCTCAGCCTTAGTTGGTGGGAACGGCTGGATGATAAGCTTATCATCCTAATCGCCGTTATCGTGGGTGCCATACTAATGGTTCTCATCGTGTGTATTGTCATCATCGTCGTTTGCCGGAGAAAGCGGGCAGAAGACAAGTGTAAGTTATGGCACCTGGAAAAATGTTTTTATTACCTTGTCTGATGTGCATGCTGCTTGGTTTGTGCACTCACTAAACAACCTGAACGAACGTAGCTTGTGAACATTTTGTCTTTTAAAATTCATGTTGTTGAATTAATTTTAGTTATTTACGAGATGCATCGGTTTGCTTAATTCTGTACAAAACAAGCACTTGCACATTCAGATTACATAGTTTTGCTTTGTGTGCAATTAAAAACAACTTAACAGTAATTGATTAAATGCTTTCATACATTTAGTTGAGCAGTATGCAAGTTATACATTTTTCCAGACAAGTTTTGTTTCCACTGTCATCAATGGTATGAAATGAACAATAACAATATTATGGCAATACTAAACTTCAATATTATGCTAATAATGCCATATTTTTCACACATTGACACAATTTTTGTTAATCAGTTCAATTTGAAAGCAAAGCATAGTTAATTATATTAAACAGAGTTATGACTTGCACACTATCAATTTATTTCAATAGCAATGACTGTTAACGCCAACATAATACATAGGTATTTACTAATTCATAGGCAAAGCCACTTAAATACTGGTACCCTAGTAACTTTAACTGGTATAATTATAAGCATGCAATCATTTCCTTGACCGCAGGGTTGGTATCGTGCGTGAGTTCATGCATGTGTGGCTATACGCGTTTCAAGAAATCTCGCCCTGCTAGAAGTAAGACCTCCAAAGAAAGTCGCAAGATGGTTGTGTTTAAGTGATATTACCAATTTAACGGTACTGGCTTTTGCCTAAAGGATGCCTGTGCCCGTTGACAGATTAACAAGCAAGCTGACTAACATTGTTTTTACCTTTAATTTATAGACAATAATCCAGTGGAGATGGAGGAAAGAGAAAAGTAAGTGTAATTTGCTTCTAACCCTGGTTTAAGGTTATAGTCTCTTGTTTCGTGCCAAAGATATCAGAAATCTGACTGATTATGACTATGAGTACAGTAGCCTATCTAGTATTCAGACATAAGATCGATCAATTATTCATCAAGTTTTGCATACAGCCTGGACAATAGGGCTGGGCTCTGACATAGCAATCAATTATTGATATCACAAGAAATATTTGATCTCAATACATCAAAATATTATTTGTGGCAAAACATTTTCTTTAAATGTGTCAATAAAGTAGGCTTACCTTCTTTAGCCCCTAAAGAAGGTTAATGAGGTATCGCCAAAAGTGCACGTTAAGAAACACTCACGTTAAATGACCCAGCATCTCTGCCAGTTATAAAAGTCGGGCACCTCTGCCAAAATTAAGTATGCGAACTTTGAAAAAATATATTACTTTTTTTGAAATATCTACATCATAAAGTGCTTACACATTGACATTTTCAAAAATTCCTATCCCCTTTTAGTTTTCACATTAAAAGATTTTTTTTAATTTAGATATTTCGATATGTAGGTCTAGTAGTCTAAACATTAATATCAAAAATATTCCCACATTGATATTCTATCGAAATTTGAAATATCGATGTCTTTGCCCAGCTCTACTAGAAAGGGTGTTAATTTACACATAAGCAATTGCAATAGTATTTTGCAAACATTCCAACGACTACACAAATCTTCTTCATAATATGCAGTTAAATACTTCATTAAGTTTTGAAGGCATTTATTTGTCCACTCAATGTTTCAAAGTGGTCTTTTAAGAGTGGTCTCTCTATTAAACGTAAAAATATTGTGATGTATCAATTCAATAATATCATTAATATATTTTTATAAAAACTGTTCTACCTAAAAATGATTACATACTTGGTACTGGTACTGACAATACTTCCTTTTCATAATGAGAAGCATGCATCTCTCTGTCTTCCAATTCTCTATCTGTGATTTAATTTTGTGACAATTTCTTTATGAACTACATAAGACCAAATGATGATGTCAGCTGAAATTGTTGCAGTAAGGGGATTCCCATGTTAAAGTGGATAATTTGATTTAAATTAAAAGTAGATCTTACAAGTTACAACATAGAATATTATGACTTATGTTGTTAGTACTATGGAAAATATTTAAATGGGAATATATTGTTTTATCTCCTTTATGTACCTTGTTATATCTCTTACTCTGATATTATATATTTATAATTAATTAAAGAGTGAGTGAAAAGATAAAAGATTAAAAAACTGCTAGTAAGAAAAATGCGTTGTTCTTGAATATGGCTTATAAATAATTAAATATTGTTAAGTAATGTTTTAAGTACTACCTGCACACAGTACCTACATTTTGATTAAACACACATAGTTCTAAAGCACTCATATGTTAAGAATTAATACCAAATTTTTTAGTTTAGTTTTATAAGGTAGGCCTAAGGTATTAAAGAATATTATGAGCATTAGGGAATATTTTTTATAAGTAACGTTTTGTCAGTCAAACCTTGCAATTTTTGCAGCGGTTATGAGAGATTTGTGACGAACCTTCGCGGCCCAAATGTTATGTAAGTATTTTCTTAACACTAACGCACTGTTGTCTCTAAATGTTTTTCGTGCTGTCTAGAATGATGATATTTTGTAGCTAGAGTCTTAGATCTGACGGCCTTAAATGAATAGAATATTCCGCTGTCGGCATGCATTTTCCCCGCAACTATAGCCTCTAACGACTTCTATTTTTGACTTCATTACAAGGTTTTTATATGTTTTAAACTCGGATTTTCCGTCAACTGTATAACGTGGGAATCCTATACTTTACTTCTAGCAACTCTTCAGTCATGCTCTTCATCGGGTCGTTTCCTTAGTTAATCTCTGTGCTGTAAGACTGTTTAGATTTCCATTCCATTTTCTTCTTCAAACAGTTTTCTTATGTTAATTTAGGCCATCATATTCTGCTTATTGACAAACCTATTAATGTGGAGCGCTAGGCTATCTTAAATAATTCAAACTTAATCACTTGAAGGATATTTCTCTTTTAGTTTCACTTACAAGTCAAGTACCTATATGCTGTCCGGCATATTGATGTAGGCCCTATGCCTCATTTCATTTGACCCTGGAGTTTCTCATTATTTCCTCTCTTTTTACCATAATGTGTAGAAACTTATATGACTAATCAAATCTGTAGGCCTACTGTCATAATTAAATCCTTATTTGTTATTTTATTGATGAGGATTTAAATGTGTGTGCAATTTGAGGTGACAGTAATGAATAATGATAATACTAATTGCAAAATGTGCACCTCTGAATTTGCTCTAGATTAGATTGGTATATGATTATGAACAATTATTTTTACTTAGTTATGATAATCATTTACGGGAACTCTACAGGTTATATAGCCAATAGACAAAATACCTATTAACTTGCCCTAATATTTTACCGCAATATTACGAAGTAAACACAATAGGAGGTTGGTAGACCAGAAAACTATAGTTACAAAATGAACCATTGATCATTGAGTTTTCTTTAATACTAAAGTTTACATCCAATAGATTCACCCATTAGTATAGTGAAAGTTATAAAGTGCAAAATGAATCTTAAAAAATGTGAATTTTTCTTTATTATGGTACCGGTATTGTAGAAATTGAAAACTAGACTAATCTTGAAAACAGTTCAGTAAAACATCATGACACCAAATGGCACTGGTCACTTAAAAGGTATTGTTTTTCACTAACCATTTTATTGTCCTTACCCTCCTCTTTTATTTTCTTGGCTTGCATGCTTTTACTTATTTAACTTTCATCTATTCTTTATTTTTGTTTTTTTGTTTGTTTGTTATTTCTGTGTTGTTCCTGTTTGGAGAGATGTAATGGGCATGTGAATGCAGCGTGAATGTTATGTCGCTTGTTCGTCCCCACAGTCCCGAGGGTGATTCATCCGATGTCGGGAGTGGCCCCCCGCAGCCTAGGGGAGGCCCGGTTCACAAGTGGCCTCTGCGCCCCGGCGTGTTAGTGCACGTAAACGGCACGCACAGCCTAAGCGCGGCAAGGCTGCCTCAGATGAGCACGCCCGTCGGACATTCCACACCTACACGTGTCACGGGCAGAAAAGAACGTACAAAAACATCTAGTAAAAAGCTCAAACAGCGAAGAGCTGTCAGTATGGGTAATCTCAAAGCTGACGAGACAAATCAACACAGTCGAGCCAATAGGATAAGACAGATGTTTACTAATGATGGCTCAAAGTATCGGTGTGACACACTCCCAGGGGTCTTTCATGGGAAATCGGGAGGTAAGGAGGGATTATGTACATGGTTTCAAAGTCTAACACAAGCATAGTACCATTCTCAACAGGCACAAGTGGGATACACTTTTATATCATAGATGGGTATTAAATAAACAGCATCATCACCTTCAGTGTAGTTTTGCAATTGCGTATGTTAGTTCCAAGAAGTGATTTATTACAGACTGATGACAATGTTAATATTTAATAGAAGGCCTACCTACCGAAATATAAAGGGCTCTTTTCTATCATCTACAGAATATGATTTACCTATGTTTCATAAACCATTGTGAATACTGACCACGGGGCTTAAATTAAAAACTAATTACTCAATATACTTTCCGGTATTCGTAATGAAATGTGTAAAATAATCTGTGCTCTTTAGCATCAATCACCCAGTCGGGTACTTAAACAATAGTCAATGAGTATAATAGTTTATTCACTTTATTGTTTTTATTTATTTATATATTATTTTTTAAACTTAGTTTTATTAGGGTGTGACAGCAGCCCTTATGCGTTTGTTTAAGGAATTTGTTTTATACTTCATGCCCTCTGCTGCTCCCTTGCATCATTCCAACTTTCAAGTTGTGATTCATGCAATCATTCGACGTTTTTGTTGCCTTAGTCTCACAAATTGTCCCAAATCTTTATGCAAGTGAATTACATTCTTTGGTAAAACAGTGAAGATGCTCTACCCGATCAGACTGTCGTAAAGAAACTACTTGGTACACCATGTGTAACTTCTTGTGGCAGTCGATGATGGTACGTTAATGTGATCATGGTGGCGGGTGAACAATACACTAGGACAGGTAGGCCACACGTACTGCATACACTCTAATTAGAATTCAAAGTGAATTAAGTTATACAAAATAGAACATGTTTGTTGCTATTATTAATTACATACACTCGGATTAGATTAGTGGCTCTTTAAGTTGCATTTTGTAATTTGTTTATTTTGCTTGCTTGATTATCTTATGGATTCTTACTAGATTATAATTACGGTATGGTACATAATTTATTTGAGGTGTTGTCTGTTCTATTGCTAAATATGTTAGGGGAGTGTCATGCTCAACATTATGTGATTGGCTTCTTTGGCCAGTGGGTTATTGTTTGTCAAAAGACCATTTAACACTTAACCAGACCTAATTTATCATTTGCGTACATTGCACTGTGTAGCATATTTATTCGTAACCAACAAACTAAATACAAAATACTTTTTATTTTAAGTCGGAAAGTACGTAGGCATACTCTAATAGTGAATTTAAATACATATTTTACAACAATTCATCCCTCCCTACATAATAATATTCTTTACATTGTCCACAAAAATAACAATTTGTTGTTTTATTGAACAAATGTCAGTCCTGACGAAATACCGATACCATTTTTGAAACTAAATCTAAATTAAGAAAATGTAGTAAGTACTATTTTTAATGAATAGTGATAATCCAATATAAGTGTAATAATATAAAATCAAAATCAGTTATAAATCAGTAAAAACCTTCAAAGGAGAACTTAAACCTTTAAATGTGTAACTTGTGTACATGAGTCAAGATAATGGCTATTTAGTATTTTTTAATGTATTCCTAATTTTGTATTTGTTGTTTGTGTTTGTTGTTGTTGTAATCTATGTTTGTAGTTTTGTGATTCGCATGGTTTGTGTTTTAATTTGTGTTTGTAGTTGTGACGTTCAAGAAATTAGATGGTCCAATCAACAACGGTGTTTCAAGAAAACGTAAAAAGCCTGGGACAGGTTAGTATGGTTTTCTTATGTTTTGACAAACAAAATTAATTTTCTATTGGCACAATACAACTTCCTACAAAAATGCTTATGTCATGAAAGAAGTTTAAATTTTAAGTTAAACTAAAGAAGTTGATATAGGCCTAGGATAATAAATAAGTTAAAAAACATTTAGTTAAGTGTTAGGATAGGATCCAACAGCTTACCTTCAAGAAGTGATGGAGGCTTCCAAATTTTTAGATAAATAGTAACATGAAATAGTATGTACTGAACACAACATAGAAAAATGCAAGACGTTTCAAGTTTCAACACATTGTCTTGATCACTCGGAAGACTGGAACTTATCCCTCGGAAGAAGAGCACTTTCCAAGTAATCGAAGACATTGTGTTGAAATGTCTCAGTTTTCTGTTTATGTTCTGTATTTACCATTTCATCTTACTAAAAATCAATTAATTTGGCAGCCTTCATCACTTCTTGAAGGTAGGCTGTTTGATTCTATCCTAACACTCAATATTAATATTATAGCCTAAATCCACTGGCCTTTTACATTTTCTCAAATATGCACCAAAGGATTTTTTTATCTGAATGCAATTGAAACGTGGTGCTATTAGAACATCAAACAAATGTTTGACAAAATATTTTGAGTGGTCCTCAGGAATATATCTATTATTTCATGAATTTTTACTCAGCTTCATGTTAAGTACTATTCAATATGAATGGTTGTGTTTCAGCATGATGTGAAAGTAGTACCTAGAGATTTTCTAAGCCAAAAAGTAGGATTTTTCTAAATTGTATTTTCTACTGACTTTCATTTGGCATTATAAATTGGTGAAAATACCTTTGATGCTCAAAGCTCCACAATTCAAATCCATCAGTAAATAAATCCCTGTGTGTTTAATTGAGAAAATTTGTTTAATCTTGACTATATTCTTAATAGAATTGTATTGAAAATTCCATTTCTATGGATTTCAATTGTTCCAAAATTACATCATATTTCATTAAAAGTGTATAAAAAACCTTTAAAGTTGGGGTTTTGGGGGAGGGGGGGATACGTACTCCAAATGGCAATTTTCAAGACTGCTACTAATTTCAAGATTTTAAGATTGCTACAACCTACTACATAATATGGAATTATATACTTTTTTTCTGTGGATGTTGAGATTTTAAAATAGGACTTTCTTTCATTAGGTACTCAAAAGTAGAGACAGTGGTTTTTAGTTTTCACTGATTTTACCAAAATTTTGAATTTTCCAACTAATGTATAGATAGGTAGGTATGTATTAATTTTGCATTTTTGTAGCAATCCCACCAACGATTTTTGCTGCTATTTTGCTATAATTAAAATGTCAAAACTGTTATTGCTAGCAAATACTTATTTTACAAAACAATGAATGAATGTGATGCAGATATATTTCTGTTTGTGCATTGCAATTTATGAAGAAGTTTGAGAAACATAGATAATGTAGGATATTTCTATTGAACACAATATTACTTACCGTTACATAAATACTACCTTTTATTGTTCAAACTGCATTACATTATAGATCCTCTCTCAAATAAGTGGATAGATTCAAAATACAATTTTAACAAAATTTAGTAATTTGTAATTTTGCTTAAATCTAGACCTCAAACATAGTTTTTGAAAATAGTGTAAAATTTTATCACGAGTTTCTTACAATGATTGGAGTTTAAATTTCAATTATGGAGGACCGTCCATTATTCTTACAGGGGAAACTGTTACTCATACTACTAGTGTCACAGAAACTGTAGTTACTGTCCGTATTACAATAAAATGGGGTTTGGTGACAATTTTAGCATTTATTTAACAAGCACAATGGTCACTATAAAACATAATGTTGCTAATTACCTTTCTTCAGCTACAGAGATTGTTTTAACTTTTAACCATCAATTCCATCTTTGGGAACAAAATTACCAAATTCTTATCGTTTTCAAATAGTCGACATGACAATACTTTTCGGAAAATATTTTTATACTTTCGTGTTTCATTATACTATTTTATTTTAAGTACAGTATTTTCTCTTATCTATTTCCAGTGTGATGCTTCTACTGCATAGATAACACAATTCAATAATTAATGTTGTCATTGCATGTTCTCTGACATGGTTATAGCAATAACAGCGTGCAACATTTAATAGAGAGCACATTATACGTAGTTCCAGTATATGTAAGATGTGTTAGCCTTTGAGCATGCACATTGCTCTAGGTGTTAGCATAGAGTAAGCATTTGCACATGTTCTGTGTAACTGTAATGTGTTAAATCGTTACTGGCCTGTGGTATGCTATAAATAAATTGTAGTACTGTTTCTTCATTATTAATTACATATTTTATTTTATGTCGTTTACTTAAAGATAGTACTTTTATTTTCCTTAATACTTATCGGTATATTGTTATACGTATTGCTCTTCACATTGAGCAAGCAGTAAGCACCTTCTTAGATAAGTAGTTCTATTTAAATATAAACCAAACTAGAAGGAATGCATTGGTAAGCAAGAATTGACAATTAATTTTATAATTAATCAGGGTAGACGAGTTTGACAACATGTTAATTATTATAATTTTTGGCGGATTTAGATAAGATACATCTCATCCATTAAAAGATCAGCTCCTTGATCTAGTTATCGAGTGAGTTGTTAAACAACAAATATATACAGTAGGTGTATTAATAAGATTTATTTCAACAATTTATTTCTAAAATGGATGCTAAATAACTTTGAATGAGTTTATTTAGTTTTAAATCCAGTCATCAGTAGTAACTATTGCCATGTACTTACATTGGTTGAGTGTGTGCTAGAATTGGAATGAGCATCGATTCAAAATGTGTGAAGTCCTCAAACAACTACAATCTATAAGTATAACATAATTAATTTGATTGGTATGGCTCTAGTTTACAGTAGAACCGTTCAGTTTAAACATGGTTTGTTCAAATTAGTGAAAATCACTACAGATGATGTAGGTTTTACACTCAGCTTAGTACTCAAATGTACAGTTGTATTTAAATTTCTTGTGATTGTAAATTTTACAGTTTAATTTTATTTATTATTTTAATAAAAATACATTTAACATCAAGCCCTTGTCGTTACTAGTTTGAACTAAAGAGAGGTTTGAATTAACGAGGATTTACTGTATGTATACGATTACGTTATTTATTTTCATTGGTAATTCTTCACAAAACTTTTTTCTAGGGTCCTTTTTATTTGAACTTATGGTAAACTATTAGTATTAGTAGTTTTAAGGCACTTTAACAGCAAAGATTATTGGCTTATATTATATAGTATTAGTTGATCATTCAATATTTGACCAATTAAAAATTGTCATAACAATTCTGTGCTCTTGATTCAAACTAAACCATTCAATAAGTGTAGTAATGACTCATGAGACGGCTATGTATATTGCACCGTCTATTGAGGGATTATGTTTTTTTTATTCCTATTAAAGTTATGTTAATTTTGATTATTATATTTGTTCACCAGTGACTATGCAAATATGGATTTTAATCAAGTACTTTATTAAAATCTACCATAACATATTTTATTTTAGATGTTTCATCATTGATGGGGTATTTTATTTTGAGACATTTCCATAATTAAAGTTAAACACATAAATAATTTATGTGCATTACATTTATTTTAAACTAGTTACGTTAGAACGTTTTCTGTTTTACAGGTTTTCATTCAAATGGTTACAAATTTTTATTGTTTTGGTGAAAATAAAGGTGGCCAACAGCTTTCCTAACAATTCACTAGATTCTCCACAAGAAATTGACCATCCCTGCATGAGTATATATTTTATATGTAAATATGTAATTTATTGCAACCACATATATGACATTTTAGTAAATTATGCATAGCTTTGTATTGATGTTGATTGTTTGTTGATTTCAGATCCAAGTCCATTAGCTACCAAAGATAAGTTCCCGCAAGATATGGGTATGTCCCCGAATGATGGTCTTTTGCAACCTGACGAGGACAAAACCTTCTACGAGAACTTGCCCTTCCTCGGTATACAATCGCCACCTAACAAGGTAAACGACGTCGCCGGCCATGCGCTTGCTTTATTTAACAGTTCTATGCACAGTAGTACAGTGAAACCTGTCATATTTGTTGTCAGCAGAAGCTTCAGCTACTCTGATTAACTGTACACGTACAAATGTGTTTTAGTAAAGCAATATCTATGCTTGTTGATTGCAATACCTAGCTCACTAGTTTGGATTCCGTTATGTTAATTTCAAGTAAGAACTGCATAGCCTGACTCATGTTTCTTTAAAATCATTAGTGTCATACCTTCTGGTATGTTCACTCACCATTCATGGCAAGACTTCCTATAAATTGAATCCCATCCGCATACATTTTATTATCTTACCAGTTTAATTTGTTCCTATTTATTGATGTTTGTACTAGGCCTATTATAGTTTTGATTTGTTATTGAAATAACTTTTTGTTTAAGTCTGTTTATTTGGATACTTTACTCCTTATAGGATGCTCTTGACAATGGATCTCTTATTTTTGAAACTGCTGTCTAACATCGTAACTTTATTTTGAATGTAAGTTCATTTTTTGTTTACCGATTTATTGCAGCATGAAAGCGTGGCTGGTTGATTATAGAGTTACACCCTGTTGTTTGGCTAAAGCATGCCGCAGGAAAGCGTTCAGAGTTCTAAATTGTATTTGAATCAGTATAGTCCTGTCTAAACCAGTTATAGTTCCTACGTAAATAAATGTTTTGGCAATGTTGATGAGTTAGGACTACTTCTCTTCCTTATCAATTAAATAATTACTGCATATTTATTGTTAAGATGTCCACTTATCACAAGAATTGGCTTGCCAATTCCAGATTTTTTTAAATCAAATTTTGATGATAATGTTGAATGCTCATCCATAACCAAAATATTTACAATTGTTTTTATGATAGGGAAGCAGGAATACATCTATTTGGCCAATGGCGGCATCGAGTAATTCACTTTTGGATACTGCTTGAATGCTGCGTTCAATAAGAAATTAAAATGCTAAACTTGAAGTTGCAATTTCACCTCTTTGTTGCTGAACAGCAGAAGGGGAAATGGAGGGTTTGAGGATTATTACTTGAGGGTAAACTAGGAAGAAAGGGATCATAAATTAAATTGAACATGAATTTAGACAAATTTAGTATTTCTATTTATGTGTGGAGATGAGGTCAAGCCCCATTTGTAGCTATGATTTTTTTTTTATGAGTTATCACTTATTAATCAGTTGGGCAATGCATGCTGTCACCAATATAACAGGTATCACTGTTCAAAACCTGGTGTAAAATCTCGGTCAGAATCAAAGAAACGTACATAATAAATAATAAATAGTTGAGATAAATATTGTCACCCATTAACTTGCCTTGAGATATGCATGATATGCATTTATAAACCAAATTTATTAGTTCTATTAAAAAATATTTATTGTTCTTATAACTTTGTATTTGGTTGACATTGCCAATTGCATTTAAATATATTAATGATAGTGAAGTACAACAATGTTATCATTTGTTCTTTATGCACTAGAATAAATGAAAATGATGTAGAGAGATAAAGTTTTCTAGAGATTACATTAAGTGGAAAAAGTTAGCCTCAGGTTACCGTACACTTGATGGTTAATATCTATTGAGGGTTTTCTTCTCCACTTCCGGTAAACTGTGAAATCATATCTTTCTCGTGTCATAATATAGTTTTCTGTCACTGTGAATACTAGTATTAAATTAACGTAGAAATTGAATTATATCAACTTTTATAACTAGGCTTCAGTTATGTCAGTACCTAGTAATACTTTCAGTTTAATATTATTTTGATTACTGATTAGTTACAACTCTCGTAGATGAAAGCTTATTTTGAATGATGAATATTTATGTGCATACCTATCCTAATTTGTTTCATCAATGTGAGTAGCAAAATTTTGTTTTGCATGTACCGGTACGTTTTTGTTGTTTGTGTTTTGTTTGTGTGCCTGCATGAGTTTTGTGCTTGCAGCCTGATCCACCCGGCTCTAACCCACTTTCCATGGTATCAAGTAGGCCTACGAGTCAGCTGAGCCAATATGCCTCTTCGGGCTATGGTTCCACGCGCAGCCACATTGGCCCCCACTTGAGTAGGACACGATCTGTCACTTCTCTACCTCCAGACAAGTGCAACTCTTTGCGCGTCGGACGTAGAAAGAACACCTACCCACAGTTTTATTCACTTCGACTCAGGAGGAAAGAAAAATGCTCCGTAGAATCTCATAAGCGGAGGATATTCCACCTTCATGCCCTACCTATAACCGAGAGCCCCCCTGACCTTAAATTAAACCAAGAGACAGCTCTAGACGATAATGAACTAAACAATAACAACAACCATACAATGGATAGACTATTGCCCCCAGTTCCGGCGCCAAGAACACAGCTACCCAACACCGCAAAGACGAAACACATTTATCAAAATGTTCCCCAACCCATTGCTTTCAAACACAGCATCTCCCAAGATGATTCACAACAGGTTAGTTGTTTAATTGATTCTCTAAATTAGTTTCTTCCGTGTAGTGATCTGATCTACTCTCCTGTGATATTCCATCTTGAAAACAAAATAAAACCTTCTATCATTTTGAGTCAATTTATAATGTTCATGTATTGCCATGAAAATAATCTGTCAGAAAGAGGCTAAAATGAACATTTCTATTCCTTCAATACTATTTATTTTTACTGATCAATATTGAATTATTTGCATGTAGCATATCGGTGAATAATTGATAATTATTTAATATACCCTACACTTTCTTTGTATGTACTACTAGTGACGACATCAGGTAGTAAATATTTGAGTTGACTCCTCGATCGGCAATAAAAATGAAATAAAAGTGGTTGACATTGACCAATTTAAACACCCTCCATGGTCGCATTTGTTCTAGGCGGGTGTAAAAAAAACATATTTTGGCAGTAAGTAACAATACACTATTTTTTGTTTGTAAGGGTGACTTGGTATTAAACAGTCTAATCTAGGTTATCTGACACAATATTTGACACAGCCACCTTACTATCGAAGGAATCGACTCGTTGAAAATGGAGTCGATTGCAAAAGAAGTCTGGTAGAATTGAGTATCCGCGTACCCTATGTCATCACTAGTATGTACCAGTCTCTTTATTTAATATGTATTTAATGCATCTAAATTTCATTCATTGCTTATGGCCTTGTCCGGACTGTAACTTTTGTATTCATAAAATACATATTTAACTTGTTGTCATATCAATGACGTATCTGTAATCTAAAGCTAGATATATAAACCAATTATGCCATATCCTCTTGAATTTAAATTTTCAATTTTTTATCAAGATACTAAATTAATTCATAGACCTAAATTTGTATTATTTTATTTTATGATGATTGTTGCCAAATTATTTTAATGTTCTGAAAGTCTACTGCATTATCTCTAATGTATATTTACTACTTAGCCTAGTTTTTGTTAGGCTATGTTAAGTTGTAATATGTTAAATTAACTGCCATTCCCATCACCGTAAAACAATTTAAAAGAATTATAGGATGAGCGTAGCGAGCGAAGCGAAGATTCCATTTCACTACACTGGAGAAAAAATCCGGAATGTTTTTTTTTTTTTCTTTCTTTCTTTTTTTTTGTATTTTTGTCTGTCTGTTAACACGATTCCGGCTAAACCGATACTCCGATTGCGATGAAATTTTATGGAGGCCTTCGAAATCTCTGAACTAAGAACTGCCACGTTTTTGAGCGCAATCGAAAAATTATTTCTCATGAAAATTGCAATTTTACGATTTTTTTCGATTTTTTAAAAATTTCTTCGACTTATAACTCCTACATGCTTTATCCGATTGTAATGATTTTTTCACAGAACCTTAATTTTATGAATTAATATATTCGTGTAAAATTTGTGCGCAATCGAATAGTTATTTCTTATGAAAATTTCAATATTACGATTTTTTCCTTTTTTAAAATTACGATTAATTAAAAAAAATTAAGTTAATTTTTTATTTAATTTGATTTAATTTTTTTTTTTAAATTTCAACAAAGTTCTGATTTTTTCACAGAACAACAGAAAATCCGCATAACACATGGCAGCTCAATGCACCAATTACGCTCATCCAACAACGCGGCGGGACTTAAGCGTTTTCCTAGTTTAAATAAGTACAATACTTGCAACATTCCTATTGTAATGTTAATAGGTAGGCCCTAATAGCTGCAGCAAATTTTAGAAATTATATCACATATTGTACTACGTATATAGCAGAGTTTACCTGTGGAATAAATCTGTAAACAAGTACTACAAGCTAGGCCTATAGTTATTTAAAATAGTGTTAGTACTTAATAATACCTAAAGACTGTAAAGTATTTATTAATTTTTATAATTTTTTACTTCGAATAAACTAAAAAGTATAAACAGCTAAACGTATCAATAAAATAGAATAATCCTGAAATAATTGTGTGGGGAGCTATTTTATTTTTAGAACATGGTTTATTCCCTCATTGTAACATTAGAAGTTAAAAATAAAATATATAATTGGATGAGCGTAGCGAGCGAAGCGAAGATTCCATTTCACTACACTGGAGAAAAAAATCCGGAATGTTTTTTTTTTTTTTTTTTTTTTTGTGTGTTTGTTAACACGATTCCGGCTAAACCGATACTCCAATTGCGATACAATTTTCTGGAGGCCTTCGAAATATCTGAACTTAGAACTGCCACGTTTTTTAGCGCAATCAAAAGATTATTTCTCATGAAAATCACAATTTTACAATTTTTTTTCGTTTTTCCTATTTTTTCTGTTTGTATTTTTGTGTGTTTGTTAACACGATTCTGGCTAAACCGATACTCCAATTACGATGAACTTTTATGAAGGCCTTCGAAATCTCTGAACTTAGAACTGACACGTTTTTTAGTGCAATCGGAAAATTATTTCTCATGAAAATTGCAATTTTACGATTTTTTTTCGATTTTAAAAACATTTCTTCTACTTATAACACTTAAATGCTTTATCCTATTTTAATGATTTTTTCACAGAACCATAATTTTATGAATTAAGATATTCGTGTGAAATTTTGAGCGCAATCGAAAAATTATTTCTCATGAATATCGAAATTTTACGTTTTTTTTCTTTTTTAAAACAGTTCTTTGACTTATAACACCTACATGCTTTATCCTATTGTAATGATTTTTTCACAGAACCTTAATTTCATTGAGCGCAATCGAATAATTATTTCTTATGAAAGTTGCAATTTTACGATTTTTTTCTTTTTTTAAATTACGATTAATTAAAAATTTAAAAATTTAAGTTAATTTTTTATTTAATTTAATTAAATTTTAAAAAAAATTCGACTTAGTAATGATTTTTTCACAGAACAACAGAAAATCCGTATGCATGCATGCACCAATTACGCTCATCCAACAACGCGCCTGAAAAAGCGTTTGCGAAGCTTCCTAGTGTATAATATGTAGGTCTACTCTAAATTATTGAATTAAGCATGGCAGGACCTGATTAGTATGTATATATAAAATCTGGGAAGAGAACCTATTATAAATATATTTTAATTTAAGACGATAATGTTGGTTAGATAATCTAACTGTTCAGTTTCTAGTATGTAGCAGTGTAAATGGGCTCAACTTGGTATGCCCACAATTTTGTTGTACCTTCTTTATGACAATGATATAGGTAATAACGAAATAAGAAAACACGAGTTTGTCTTTAATTTATTGAATTAAAACGTATCATGCTATGAATAGGGTGTCCATATTTTCAAACCAAAAAAGCGGGACAAACTTCTGGCGGCTGTAGCTGGGGTCTGGGGCGAAGCCCCAGCCGCCGGAGGCCTTTTCGCCGAAGGCGAAAAAAAATTTCACCATACTACAATTATTTAGTCATGTTTTAACTGAAAAATGGCAACTCGGGGGATTACCTTAATGAATAATTACTATAGAAAATGTTGCTTTGCAGATCGTACAAAACACTTGTCATTATCAGTCTCGTGTCTAACAAGATAAGGAAAGTCCTTCTTAACATCGTCATTGAAAACACACGTTTAGGCGGCGGCATTTTACACACTCACGCGTACGAGACGAAAAAACTATCTCGTAAAAGTGAGGTTATGAAGTAAAAATATGTTTTCAAATCAAAATTAGCTTCCCCACTATTTAATTGCTGCTAATAATAATTAAATATCGAATTGCGAACTATATTCTATCTGTTTGAATACAATCAGTTCTGCAAATAAGCAGGCAAAGTAGGCTTGCAAGCACTCTAATTTTTTTTTATACTTTTTCCTCACGACAGCATTTACAACGATCTGAGCAAGCAAGGACCCAAGGAAGGTTTGTTTTGGGTGAATTATCAAATTAAATATTTATTGTGATACAGTTATGTTTTATCATGTTGCTCGGCTGCAAAACGACAAAAACTTCGTTGGAGCTCGGGACAATTCGTGTAACTGATGCCGTCAACCAACCCCACCCCCCTCTACACTCCGCCTGCTGATGACGCATTCATTCGTGCAAAGTCAAGGCCAGCAGAAAAGTGTATACAGAATACGCGTAGTCCGCAAATTTACAGCAGACGAGCCACGAGCTACACGTGAAATCGGTATATTTACAAAAACGGGACAAAACAGCGTCCCGTAAACAGTTGTCGGGACACCGGGACAGGTCCCTAAAAAACGGGACTGTCCCGTTTTTAACGGGACGAATGGACACCCTAGCTATGAATCTATGATTTAATCAACAACCTGCACTTACTTACTTACGGGTACTTAATGGATTCATGGTGTACGATTCATTTAGAATGGCTCTCTGCACCCGCATTATGCTGTAGTCCCAGAAAGTGATAGCTTTCCAATGATCAGCTCATAATCAAATAATGAAACATAAGTTATTTGTTCTAGCATTTAACATTAAGGTTAATTAACATACATACATGAAATATTTGTTTTTTTATGTTAAAATGTCAATACCCCAATTACCTTATGTATCTTGTATAGGCCTAGGTATGTAGTACTAGCACCCCTATATGTGTGTACATCTGTTTAGCCATGTATTTTGGCAGAACTAATAATTCTACTACTACTAATTTTCCTTACATAACTAACAAATGCTGATGCGGCTATTTTACAGAGCCATCAACAGCACCACCACCACCACTACAATCTAATACCACATCACCATCACCACCATCATCTACTAATGAACCCCAGTGCATCTACTAACAGTACAGAGAGTCTTGGTCAGAGAAGTGAGAGCTCCAGACGAAGCGGCAAATATCTCCCCCCTGTCCGGCTCGAATACCAACAGCCGTACTACGTCACCGATAGCGTAGTGTACGCAGACCTAGTGATGGCGGCCAAGAGCAGACGCGACCTTGAGCCTAAATACCCTTCCCCCCCTCAACCAAATGCAACTGATTATGCTATCCTCAAATTCCACGATGTGGGACAGGAGATAGATGTGTGAAAAGGTGGGTACCACAAAACTTTTGAAAGAAGCATTTTTGTTTCACAAATCAATCAAATCGTCTGGAAGAATTAAGTCACATTATATGCTGATCAGCCCAAATCGATAGTCGTCGTATGTATATGAGCCAGTTGGTCTCGCCTTGTATGAACAATTTCTATAATTATTTATGCCGTCACATCTCCACAAGGCTAATTCCTATAACGTAATGCTCTAGTTAGTATATACTGTACATATGTAATGCTCTAGTTAGTATATACTGTACATATATTGTTATGCTATTTATGTCAGAAAGAAAAAAAAACAGCTGTGGGATTCCCATGTCTTCAGCTTACCATGATGTCACTCTATAACTCGTCAGTCGTCATTATTCATTAATTAATAATAATAAAGTGTTACCTCCCAGAAAGTGAGGGTTCTGGTTTGGTTCTAAGAGGGGCCGTTTTTATACTTGCTCTCTTAGACACCATAATCACAATATGTATTGTATTAATTCTGTTGTCACCTCCTTTAAAATACACACCCAACATCATACACATGGTACATGTAGACCTATGTTATACTTGAATGCTAGTACAGTATTTAAGTATTATCAACATAACATAAAAATTTTTATACCAGCATATTGTTTCTGTCCAATTCCTTTATTATCATTATAAAACCATAAGCAATGCAACCTGCAATATGCATTCATTCGTCTGCAAAACATATAATTCTGTTGACATTTATTATTATCTAACGATCTCCTGTGGTCAGTCCTAAATACTAGTTTTGCTTTGTGCTATGGTTATAATAACATCAGCAGGCATGGTGTGCTCCATATTTCTCCAGCTTGTTAGTTGCTACTCATTTGTGTGACACTAACAAATTGTAGGGTTGCCTAACAATATAAAATTATCAATATCAATTATTCTATAAGTAACAGCTCAATGATATTTTTATCAATATTCATTTCCAATGGAATTTCTTGTTAAACATGCCATGGTTGGCTAGCCCCTTGAATTCTTACCACCCATGCCCTCTGTATATAATATCACGACTAAATTCAAATATCAATATCAAAGCTGGATTACTACTGTACTATATAAATAAATGTTAAGAATCAAGATACATTGATATTGATTATTGATGGGCGGCCGTCGCAAAAGAGAATTTGATTTATTTGAGATATCTAGAATAATGGTTTATTCCCTTATTATAAGATTTTACAAGAACTCAAAAGTTGAAAATAACCATTTTAGATATGGTACTTAGTCAATGCAAAAACAATACCAAACCGCTAGATCATTTGGTTTGGAATATATTTGAAATTTGTAAATTTGAATCTCAAGTATTATCTGTAATCATATATTTTCTCAACAGGCGGGTCCACCCAAAGCCAGCATCACATACATTTATTAGAAGAATGCACGTGGTGTAACTATCAAAGCCTCAAGTTGTAGGTATTGACATTACGTAACTTTTAACTGCTTACAGTGGTGTAATGCTACGTTCTCAAACGACAAATTCTCGTTTTATTTTGTTTTTTGTTTACTTTTTCTTACGTTTTGAACACATACAGTACATAACCTAAATAATATTGTGATTCTTCAGGTGTATTCTCTATGAAGTACAAATGAACCTGGATAATGAACATACAAATATGAATAGAGCATGGAAATATTATATGAAATGTTTCACATTTATGCAAATTATGCAGTGAGTGATTGAATAATATGTATGCATTGACACTTGAGAGCAATTATTGTTGCATCATAAAATGGTCTCAAATTGTAGATGAGGGCAAAGCCAATTTTGCTAACCTAGCCTTTGTGTCTCGAGCAACTAGTGAAAGTTTTATCCATGCAGTGTGTACCTTCCCAACGTGTCATTATGTCCGAAGTTGTGCACGTAAAACTATTTTACAGATCATGCGATTATGCCGTCGAGAGCACTAGGTTCATCAGTGCAGTTTAAGTATATAATACATACCTACCCCATTCTAAAGAAGTCTGACCAATTGCATCTACGCCTGCCGTATAGTAAAACAAAAGTTGCTCCTTAAGTAGTTAAAGGAACACTTAACAAGTAAATATAATAAATCTAAAAAAAATTAGTCGATTCATCGCATCAAATATAGATTTGAAACATTTTGATCATTAAAAATGAAGTTTGAATGGCATTAGATTAGCAATCACAATTCAGTTAGGTGGCATCCTTCATAAATTAGTTGTGAACTTGTTATATATACATCAGGTATGAACCATATGGTTCATACATTTGAGTTGTTGAGTTTATTATGCAAACCATTACTAGTATATTAGAAATAATCCAAACCTAAAGATATAGGTTTGTGTGACCCTAGTGTTGCTAACCTATTGATCTAGGTCAGTAAACACAACTTTATAAGGAAAGATGACCCATTTAGTATTTAAATTATTTTGCATTACACCACTGTGGCACTACTGTTATTGAGGTTGAAAGGTTAAGACTAACCAGTAACCACAGTAGCTTTTGACTTTTGAGTGCTTGTTTTTACTCACAATTTTCTTTACTTACATAACGGCTGAAATCTGCTATCAATAGTTCAGGAATATTATCTTTTAATTTTTTTTTTTTCTTGTACTAATACATTGTCTTTTAACTGCACTTTACCCTCTATAGAAGCTTTCAGTTCTTTGATTGTCCATTTAAACCATACTTGAAGCATAAATTTTAATTCTCAAATCATGGAAATCATTTGAATTGAATAGAATATACTTTTAATTTGGATGGAGAGGGCTAAAAATGGTGAACTGTTCACTTGTGGAGAAAGATAATAATTTTTTTAATATATATTTAGAAACAGCTTAAGATATACAAGGCTGTCCAAGCCAAAACCGTGTGCCAAAATGTTACATATTATGCACATGTACAATATTACCTTGCCTATTTATTATAGGCCTTGTATGTACCCATTCAGTATGTAAGGATCTTATGTACTGTATTTATGCAAATATAGGCCAGGTATATTTACAAATTAGGTTCAAAAAATTTGGTGATACAATGAGAAGCCATTTGTCAATAGTTTAGCATTATAACCTACTCGGCCATTACTGATAGTGGTAAATGGTGGTAAAAGTGGTCAAGACACATGATGACATAGATATGTCAATGTGGGCATAAGAGAAGAAGAAGAGATAGTGGTAAATAATCGAGGAAATACAATTGTTATGGCCACCTATGCTGTTGATTACCGTCTTCCTAAAGATACACTTTTATCAATTTATTATTTCAAAACATGGTTGTATATATATATATATAGACATGTAACAAAGGACATAAATGATGATAAAATAAGTCTTTCAAAATGTCAAAATCCAGAATCCATATCTGCCAACTTTTATGAGTTTTTCTGAGCAATATTATTTTTTTTTGTATCGTACAAGAATGATCTATAAAATTGTACTATTTCCCCAACTTTAACTTTTTTTTCCTTCCAAAACTTCTAAATTTTAAATACAGCTGCTATAGGGAACTCTGAAACACAACAAAACTATTTGCTTGTAACCAAGCTCTCAATTGGCTGTAGCCATGCATGACGTATTGAGGTGAAGCGATAAATGAACCAATCGTCAATCTTGTCTTACCCAGCATCATCAAGTGCACAAGGCAAAGATATGTCATGGTAGGACTAGGCCTAACCTTAACTTGCCAAATGTCTCGTTTAGTGAAAAGTGCATTATTAATATTATTATATTTGTTTTCTTATTTAATAATTACATTGGGTCTAGATGTAGGCCTGAAGTTTTGTAAATGTTATTGTTCTGTGGCATATGTAATAATGCTAGTCCTAGGCATAAACTAGGTAGCTGTGGGTCTTTTTTTAGTGTTGTAGGCCTGACTAGTTGTGTCAAAGTGCAACTTGCAAATTTTTTCTTTGTCCATATCCTACAATATCGTTAACCCCTTATCTGTTCATGCCGTATATATACGTCCATGCTAAATAGCGTCTGTACTGTGCATGCTGTATATATACGCGTATTGCCAGTAGAGAGGTCTTCATTCTAGTAATTTTCGTTCTGTTATGTTGGTGGTAGATGATCGATTTTTCGAGGCTATCCTAAGGGGAATAGGAGGCTCCTATTGCTATCCTATTGCTTCATCTGTGCATAGTGGCGTCGCGTAAGGTTTGTTTACATATCCAGAACATGTCGGTTATTTTAGATTCAGATATAGTTTGGAGGGTGAACTAAATGATTTAATTAATTACAGTGATGATACAAAAAAAAATTGAAATACTTGCAAAAATGGCAAAGAAATGATAGTTTCAACTCAAGTATAAATAAGGGTATTTTAGTATTTTTACTATTTTACCTTCAAATTAATACACAGGGGAAGTACAGCTTCTGAAAATAAATTCCACAGTTAAGGGGTTAAACATATACTAGACAAACTCCTGTAGGCGTACTAATAATGTGCCGGGATAATAAAACGGCAAACAAAACTAAACAATTTCTTCAAATATTTTGTGATGCCAAGGATTTTGTGTGTATGGTCTAGGCCTATTGTAAAGCATTGCAAGGGTGTTCACAACTTACTAGGCTCCTATAAATAATACTAGAACCAGTGCTAGAACCAACCAAATTGAATCTTATTTCAAAAAAAGATTACCAGGGACTTCTACCTATACTTGCAACCCCTGCCGTGGGGGGCATTGTATTGTTGTTTGATGTCCATTTATTTTGCATAATTCCCACACTATTTGAAATTAGATGTACAGTTTTATATGCCTCAAGTCGTTTGATTCAACCATTTTATTTCTACTATTCTTTATAACCATAAGAGTAACTAACATTGTTTACTTTGTTGATGGTTTTCAGTAGTAACATCAAGAGCTTGATGTTGTTTGTGGTATACAACATTTTTTGTGCAAAATTTTGTATTTGCTCCAACTATTAAATATGTTGTTGTTTCAGCCATTTAAACCCGAGTTCTCTGACCTTGACTATGCAGATGTGGATTATCGTTCTTACGGCCCAATTAACTACAAGATGGCTTCTATAGAAGCTGCCGAGAAGAACCTGAATAATAATCAAGTGAAACCGTCAAGTTTGCCCCAGAGTCCATCACCTGACTTGCTGTAAGATGTGCATTTAACGATCAATACGTTGATCAATTCAAACGATAAGGAAACGAACATTTTCATCGGTAGGAGGATTCCCGAAATGAAATGCTCAAAATGTGATGGCTACATGTGTAAGATCAAACCTTCCTACATGCATTATTGACTGGAAATACTGCCTAACACAATGTGTGTATGTCTGTTATTAATAAACTATCATCTTCTTTGTGCCCCATATCCTAAATCATTAACGTGTGTCTAACATTTTGCCATGTGGTGCTTAACATTGGCGGTGGTGCTTTGGATCTCGTAAAATCAGTGACTGACTGCAACAGAAACGCACTTTTAACACCCAAAAACTCAGCCAAAATGTATGAATAGAATGCCCCCCTTACATTTAGGTTGTGATTGTTTTAAGAAAATATTTTATATGGAAAAACTTCAAAATTTTACATTGCAAACATTTTGCCAGTGTGTGATTGACTGTAAATAATGTGTGCAGAGACAAATGCTTGAAGAGTACTGCCGTGCAAGAGAAGTTGTAATTAAATTCTTCTAGATGAATGGCATTTAGCCGTAGATATCAAAAGAAGTTGTCCACTCGTAAGAGTGTGGTCCAGTCTGAGAATATAATATTTTTTATCGACATCGGCTCCCCGAATCTTCCTACGTAGTACTTTTGTGACATTCACAAGTTTTTTACCCAGAAGTTTTCTAAACGAGAATTGTTGGTTGGGTCACCAACAAAATATATTCCTTCCTGCAATCAGCAACCCCCAAATAACCCCTTGGAAAATAAATGCAGAAAAAACAGTGTCAAAAAGGTGGTTTATTGTAAAATATAGATAATGATTATAGATTGTAATATATGATTCAAATACCTGAGATATTGATAAAGAAATACCATGTATTGAGTGAGATCAATGTTAGGATTGTTGGCTCACACTGTTGAGCAGTTGAGTTGAGTTGTTCAGTATTGTGGGAATATATGTACACTGTTTTTTCTGCATGTATATAATACTTTCCAACACTCCAATTTGTATATCTGGCTAACGGGGATGCTGACTAGAATGTATGTCAGTCCGTAAAACAATTAGTCACTAAATAAATAAGGAACACTATTGTAATTTTGGCAAATAGGTTTTATTTGTTGTATGTTATAAAAATTGACAGAAAGTTTAAAGTGGCTTTATTTTAAATATCTCTATAGACTGCTTTGATATTAGTAATGTACATTTTCAATCTGTGAATATAATTCAACAAGCATAGAGATGTCTACTTTGAAGCCACACCTGTATTGTATTTTGTATTGTTATAATACAAAAGATACAAACATCTGTAATATATTGTTGCTCTGTGTTTCATGTGTGATATAAAATGTTGTGATACATGATTTTTTTATCGAGTATCAAGCCACATTTGGAAATAGTACAGGGTGTTTCTAAATTAGCGTAACCGCAGCCCAATTGTATTAATATATTACAGTAAAATCTCAGTTATATGTTTCTCAAATCTATGTATTTCTTTTTGTACCTTAAGAAAATCCTTTCCCAAGTTTTAGCAATAGTATTGTATGTTAATTGTTTTGTTTGCCAATTTCCTTTCTCGTGGTTTGCCAAGACAAACTCAGCAATGTAATTTATGCTCTCATTTGTGTACTGTTATTGTTATATATTGTATACCATCATAATTGTGAGGCTTGCTCTGTTGTGAATAAAGGTGAAATAAATAAATTTTTAAAAAACTTTCTGGCGAGAGACGAGATTTACATCAGATACACAAGCAGAAATATATACCCCATTCGATGGCATTTGTTTGTTCCTAGTGTGTGTGTGACCATGCTACAGGGAAATCCGAGAAGACTCAGTAGGTGATCACATGCATGAGAAGAAAATAACATATGTTTCAATATTATTGATTTTTCAAACAATATTTTGACTACCAGCATTGCTAACTGACAATCTGTAAAAGCATTTGGAAAATTCTTAGTTAGAATTTTCAAATGGGTACTGAAATAACCAGACCTAACATCCTCACAAATGGAAATGTCTGTGTTGGATGATGTTGGGAAGAGGTTTAATCATGGAGTTTAAATTGTATTTATCTTTGCCGTTACCTAGTTTTTAAATTGAAGAATTTGAATGAAATATATTGTTCTTTCTTGTATATTAGGTGAGATTCTAGGTCCTAAAATGTTGGTGTGCTAGCAAAGTGAGTCGCCAAATCGAAGTCGTTTTATTTATTACTGTTCTCCTTCTCTACCGGAAACTCTTATGAAACGGAAAGCTTGAAGATAAACATCAACTTTCTTGTCTTGACAGCTGCAAACTGATCAACAACCTCCTGATGGGTTTTTTAGCAGCTGATGGAAGAGAAATGAAACATAACACTGAGAGAAAAATTGCAATTATTTATAAATTGTATACATTTAGTAATAAATAAATAATATAAATCAATCCGTATTTAGAGTCTACCCACTCAAGTCACATAACTGATTTTCAGTGGGGGACAGTAAACCAAAGCGACCAAGCCAACCCTGTAGGTCCCGACGCAATCGACGAGCGAGCGATAACCAATCAAAGATAGATATTTTTTTAATAGGAAATATAGAAATCAGTGGTATGGACAGTGCGAACACCCGCGGATCAACGCCAAAATCAACAAGGCCGATTCAGAACAACTTTATATTTATTATGTGCCTCATTGCAAGGACGGCTCCAAAGTCACCGTTTATAAATTCCTAATACAAGTACTGATGGACTTCAGTCCAAATCAGTAGTTAAAAATCTTCTGACTTTAGAAGGAATCGAACCCTAGACCTTCTGCATTGGAAGCAGGTAGGCTAACCACAAGACCAACGAGCCACACTTTACATATAGCCATACATTTACATACACTTAGCCGGATTGCATGCAACATTGGAAAATACGGTACATTATAGATTGTATTCTGGTCTTAAAATAGACCCTATGGGAGAGTTTAATGTTCTACTACACTTCCACAGTCATTGCCAGTTGCCACAGTCCACTGGTTGCGGTTCAAATCCTCGTGTGACATCAAAAGGCTATAGTAGATAATATGTTGGCCCTATCCCCGACGAACCCAGAACCTTTTGCGAATTAAGCTATCAGGACAGTATCCTTTATCCTCATCATCCAATCATCCATCACCAATAAGTAGCCTTGAATGACAATTGAATCATTACAGACGTTTAACAACAAACTAACAGACAACCACGCCACGCATATACTCGTAACTCGTAAGAAATCGCTTTCAAGGACACACACACACACAGACTACATTTTGACATGGACAGGGTTTGTCCCGGAACAATAATATTCCACATAGGCCTAATTTGTTCTTTATTTACAAACCAATCATAAGCTCTACAAATCGCAAATATTACGTAAGTACGTGCGACTCTCGCTCGCAGCGCCCCAGTCACGCAATTTATTACGTCATTCTGTCGAGTCTAGGAGGTGAAGTCTGCAGTCTGCTGCTGCACTACAATACAATCGGGACGGCACAGTCGCCTGGCAGTCTTCGAGCGGCCCGCATCATTCACTGCTCGCTCCGCACCAAGGTAAGAATCCACTGTCTTGTCTCTTGACCCACATTAGCATTGCATTTTAATTCTTGGCTGTTCATTTATTCTATGAACTTGTTATACAAATAAGTAATATTTTCAACAGCGTGGTTTGTACAAACAACGTACTTTGTATCCATCCACTGTAAATGATATGTGATATTGATATGAACCTCGCATTCCATTGTACCATATTCCACCATTCGCCACAAGATTAAAACATCTAATTTCCCAATTTGGTCACTTTAGATAAAAAATCATGTTTTGTTGTATCAGCTTGGTTTCATTATTAAACCATCAACGGCACTATTTATTAACTCCATTATTAAACCGACTTAGTAGTGACTAGTGAGTGACTAATACCCATTGATGTTTAAAGCTGTAGGGGTTTAATATCAATGCTAATACCACGCTGCATTGTGCAATGTGCGTACTTTCAAACATTTCATTTATTGTCATTTTCATCAGTTTGGTTTAGTTTGATTTTAGCCTCATAAGAAATTAATTAAGCGAGCGAAGCGAGCGTTTCCATTTGACTCTGCCGGAAAAATTAGTCACTGGTTTTGTTTTTTTTTTTTTTGTTTGTTTGTTTGTTTGTTTGTTTTTTTGTTTGTATGTCTCGCCATAACGTTCGAACGGAGGCTCGGATCGAGTTGAAATTTTGACCATCCGCAAGCTTCGTTCTCGATTGAATGCCATTAGTTTTGTGGCAAAATCGTTCAAAAAGTTAAAAAGTTACATTAAAGTTAATCGAAAGTTTTTTTTTTAAACTAACCGGCGACAAAATCTGAGATAGCCAAATCATTTAGAATGTCCGTCCGGTCACGAATATGTTAATTTTATTTTGATCCGATAAGTAGTGTAGATGGAAATTACATTATAACAAAAGTAACGTTGCCATGGCAACGAAAAGACGCGCGAAGTTTCTATCTAATGCACTGCCACCTAGAAGTAATCACAATACTTTCGAGAAACCAAAGAGTTTAAATATTTTCCCAAGGAGTCAAGGTCCTCTAGATGGCGGTGGATTTTATCCACAAAGTAAAGGTTTACACACGGGTTTACCCAAATACCTTGGCAATAATAAATAATACTGGAAACGCGAACGTCGTAATTTTTTTTTTTTTTTTTTTTATAAAAATGTGCAATGTGGGTCTAGCTATAGCACGTGCTCGCTTATCAACGCGTCCAACTGAGCGTTTCCTAGTTATGTATTCCACGCTTCGAGGATGCAATGCAATTTTGATTTTGTATCTACTCTTAGTTAACTAACAAAAAAACGAATCTTTTCCTAAATCGTTATCATCGTGGTTTGATGAGCAAGAGTAATTCTAGCGACGGTATTCTTCACATTCCGTGCCCGCCACGCTGTTTGCCATCGTAACATTCCACGATTCGTGATTACTCATTGCGTAGGTAGGTAGGTACGCTTTGATGTTCTACATTTTATTGACCCGCTGTGTTTTAATGGCTTCAATTTGCTTGAATATTACTTAATAAAATGTTTACATTTACATCGTGGTTTCGTACTATGATTATAAAAATGCCATTCAATTCACTAAAAATCATTTTCCAACAATCCGTTGTGGCTAGACTAGCTAGCCGCCGTGGCCTACAGTTCAAACACTCAATTAATTTTGTTAGCTTTATCGAGTTCACATAGTCTACTTTGTCAATTTCATTTGATTAAATATCTGTTTGCACTCTGTTGCACCGTGACATTTAATTCATTGCATCAGCAGGTTGGTAAATAAATTTCCCAACTTGAACATACGCCGCCTCGGCATTCTTTTGCACACGAGTAGGCCTATTCATTTGAGCACATGACCACGACGCATTAATTTCTTTTAGACGGAAATTATAAAGCATTTTTAAGTTGAGTGTCAGATTTTCTTTGGATTTGATAGGGCCAACCAATGCTGCCAAGTTTCAAACAAAAGTATGACGTGAACGTGTGATAAAAATAAATACTAAAAAGATGGGTTCAAATATTGTAGGACAATGTCAATGTTATGCTCTCAATCGCAGTCCGTACATTTAGCCAAATAAAATCTTAGTATTGTATTTTATTTGCAGATGTCAAATTACATATTTGTGTCGTCGTGACAGTAAGCATCGTAAATAAGCATCTGCTCTTAAAAAATACGCTCTCGTCTCTATGAACCTTGTTGATTGAACATCAATGTATTATTTATTGTCCCAAACTTTCATAAACTACTGTGCTGTGGAATCGTAGCGCAATGGCAATGCACAAAATTTAGCGCACCCCGAATATTATTTTGATTTAATCCTATTTTTATATTGATACTTACTTAGTAATAAAATATAACGTTTTAAATTTATTCGTTCGTAAATGCATAGATGTCATTGTCTTCGCCCGGCCCTATCAGTGTTGAATCCAGCTATGATCCCCCCCCCCCCCCCCCCGGGAACTATCATTCGCCCCCCCCCCCCGGGAATAAATTGACTACATATATTCCTTTATTTTGAAATGTCACTTTGACGTTTTTGAAAGGCCACGCACATATTGCTTTGAAGGTTTTGTTTGTAACTGTAATCAAATAGGCAGACCCTACGAAAAACGTGTGGGCAACTAACGAGGCCAGGAACTAGATTTATGAATGTATGGTCATTCGAAGGGTTCCGACTTCTGTTTAGGAAATTCCCAATTGTCTTCTTTTGTATGTTGACTCGCAGTCGCGCCTTGAGAGGATATGCGCTTGCAGGACTGATACAGGGTGGTTAACACCGATGCAGTATGTGGTGAAAATGGTCAGTGTACTTTTCGATGCAAAAACTCTATCATCAGGTAACCAATGCATAGGCATCTTGTAGAAGGAGGGGTCAACGCAGTTCTCCTTGTATATTAGGCTAAACACTTATACTTGCTTCCTATTAGTCGAATTTTACAAAATCGTGCTGTGATTTGTAAAAAAAAAAAAAAAAAACAAACAGTATATCACACATATATATATAACACAGTATAGTCGTCGGGGACCTTTTATAGTTGATTTTACAATCGTGCTGTGATTTGTAAAAAAAAAAAAAACAGTTATCACACATATATAACACGTATAGTCGTCGGGACTTGCCCTCCTTGACGACCCCCGCGACGATGACAATGACACGATGACAAAGACGATGACGACCGCGACGTGAGAAACCCCCCTTCCTCCCCTTACCCGTGGCTGGTTCTGACCAGCATGGGCCCCCCCCCCCCCCCCCCCCTAGGCTAGAGTGGTGCATTATGACCTAACGGTTGACGCGTCCTTAATCCAAATAAACAAAAAACCTTGTTTGAAAAATATTGTATAAATTTGTGTTGGTAAAATGACAGTAGGGCCTATTGTGAATTTAGCGGTTTGAAGGTGAAACTGAAATCTTGCGAATATTTAAGAACTTTTAGCGTCCACAACACAACACACAAAAACTACATTATTTTGGTATTGCATTCAGACCACAACTTTTTTCTAAAACGCACCAAACGCACTCTAAAAATCTGATTTTCAAAATTTTCGCCTGCGGCGCTATTGTTGGGCCTTCGCCCCCCCAAACCCCCCGTACTCGAGACCTATGTAATACCCCCGGGATCTTATATAGCCCCCCCCCCCCCCCCCCCCGGAATGAAAAGTCTGAATTCAACACTGGGCCCTGTCAAGATGAACCGAAGTTTTAAAAGCAAATTATTTTTAAATTGGCCCTGATAGTGATAACTCAAGCAAGAGCATAGGAAGGTTCTGGGTTCGATTCCCAGTGCCATAGATAAAAACAGGTCTAGGTAGAGCCGGGAAAAGAAGGATTAATTGTACATTGCAGACATTTTTTCCGCTTTGTATTTATCGATTCTGTGGAATAATGTTTAGGAAAAGGCTACTAATTTGTATTTCTAACAACATTTTTATCAATTGTAATTTTTATAGTTGAATTTGTTGAAAATTTTGCAGACCCCTGTGCTGTTCAGTGAATTGCGGGCCACAGTTTGGTAACCTCTGGCCTAATCATACCGTGTTTTGTTTTGTCTGCTACAGGACTCTACGCATCGAGCCGGTACTTTTGCAATGACACATTCAGTCTGCCCGAGCGTCTGTCCTTCGCCACTAGTCAACTAGCTTGGAAACACGCTCTCCCTTACATGAATCACGATGTAAGTACACTGTATAAATTTATACATTACCTACACATTTATTTTTGTTACATTATATCGCCTATCGACTAGGGAGCACAGAGCACACTAGTGATGTCACTGGCCCTGGTGTGGATTGTGGACCGAGACAGATGGGTTCGATTCCCTCATAAGGTATTTATTTTCTAATAATCAAACAACATTAGAACCAAGATATATTTGGCAAGAGATTGCTCCTTGCATTGGAATTGGTTTGACTCATTATCCAAATTATTTATTTTGCTTCTCAATTAATTAGTATTTACGGCCCTCTCAAATTAATTAAAAGCTTTCCGAATTTAATTTTAAAAAATTTCTGCTAAGTCTCTAGCAGTTTGCTGTCTTTTTTTTAGTTTTAAAACCATCATGAGCAATTTTCTTGATTTTATTTTTTCTTTCACCCAATTTACCTGGCTTCTGATGAAAATGTTGACTTATATTTAATATTTTTATTTCCATGCTCAGTCGTCTACCAAGGAGTGTCGTACATCCATGATTGGATCTGAATCTGCAAAGAAGCTGTAATTTTCGTCCAACAATTCTGCTGTCCACCTAGAATTCTTTGCCGTTGGACAGATGCCAATATTATGCTGTAAGTGTAAACAATATTCCTTAAAAATATTCACCACTATTGATGTAAGGTACATGTTGCAAAACGCCCTGATCTGTGATTGGTTGAACCTTATCACTGCAGACTTAATTTTTATCAAAATCTTGGTTTATTGAGAATATGAATTTTCCTAACCTTGTGGCAATTCACCCATTTAAAGTAGGGAAGTCAAACAGTTAATTATTCCCAAACGATTATCAAAAATAACATAGGCCTATCGATGTAAATGTAAGCATAATTCAATATATTAATCAATAATAGATGAATCAGAATTTTTAACGTTATTTCCCATGTTTATCTAGTCAACAAGAAAAATAGGTTTATTTCAACTGTGAACTAAATAAAAATCACTGAAATAATCAATAGGGAACTAGCCTTGGTTTCAAATTTACGTTTTTACGTTTTACATTTTTTGTTATTCATTTTATAGAACACATTTATATAATATTCACAATAATTGACAAGTTTTATTTTTAAATCCATGGAACGGGTGTAGGCCTACTGCAAAGTTAAAGGGTTTTGAATTCCCGCGCCAATGCTCGCTGATGGGTCTTGACGTATTTGTCCGCTCATGAATATAATATCTCGACTGGTAAGCCTAGCCTAAGAAGGCTACAAAAATAACTGAACAGGGTTTTGACAAGGCAGTAAATCTGTAAATGGGTCGTTCTCCAGATTAGGGACAAATTGTGTCCTCGGCTAATATTATGCTCCAAAATTGTTATTTTGAGTTTTATTTTCGCTCTTAAAAACAAATAATAATGTATACTGTTTGACCATATAATAGAACATATGAATATATAATTTTATAATGACAAAAACTTGATAGTTAAAGCCTTGAACATCAGCTCCATGCCTGTCCCCAGTAGCATTTCTCCAAGTTCTTTTATAATTTTAATAATGATATCATGTGTTAATATAATAATTATGTACCTAAATAAGTTTGAAATAATATACTTGTTACTTTAAATAAGTTATTATGTCAAACAAATAAATATTTAAAGACTTTTAAAGCATGTGAATGTTGGTCACCCATGGAGTGTAACAGCTCCATGGCCATGCCTTTAAGTTGCGATAAAAACCCACCAGGTGGCAGGTCAGTCTAAAGGAAGTGGAAGTAAAGGTATACTGCCATTATGAATTTACATGTACGGTGCTCCATGAACTGTGAAAGTTTGTAGTGTTTTTTATCTCAAAACCTCCGGATAAATGGGAGAGTGTATTTATTCATCATCAACTCCATGACATCATTAGATTGTGGAGATTAATTAAAAACATTAATTGGGGTGTATTTTTAACTATACGATTGAGTAAAGAACTTATCTTTAAAAGCACATGTTCATAACCTCAATATTGAGATGTTGTTTATTGCAATATGCACACATTCATTAGCTCCGTGGTCATCAGCTCCATAGCACTCCATGGTCAAAGCAAGACCATGGAGTTGATTTTGTCCACGGAGATGATTTTTTTGCGTTTTTACACGTTTACAGAATCTGATAGCTGTCCCAACTTATATTGTACCTTATTCTTTGTTACTAGAATTCTATTATTTTGTATAAATATTTGTTTTTTATTATTGTACGCAATTCTCCATGCAAAAACTCAGTGGCAGGAAGAGATTTTCAATGGTCCTAGAAATCTTTAGATCTCATTTTTGATCTCTGCTAGTATGTTAGGAGAACCTGTAAATGTGCAAAAGATGTAATTTAAAAAATCTTTAAACTCATTTTTTTTCATCTTTGTTTTGTTCCTAATTTGGAGAATGACCCAAATATCCTTATGGTAGCTTTTAAAACGCGGGATTTCGATAACACGACGGAAAGGAGCATGGGGAGCGGTCTGCTATAGCCTCCTTTGAGTCTGCGCCAAACTGCGTAGATGTCGGTGACGTCACACTACTTTTTGTGTGTCTCTTAGCGGGAAGCCAGATTTAAATTTCCTTCGTTAAATATTGACTATAATATGAACCCGAAACAATTTTTTTTTTTTACTTTTTAGTTTCAGCTTGAATAGCCTTGTTCATCCGTTGGCGTTTCAAGACTTTTCAAGCTAAAATGTTTTGTCGTATTGTTATTTATTTGGGTATATATTTTTGATGTGACCTTCAACTCTACACAGCCGCCAAACTCTTTCAAGGTGGCTCCTGGCCTCCTATCAATCTTTCCCCAGCCAACAAGTTTTATAAATTATCTATTATTAAAATGTGAAGATTAAATTTTTATATAATGTGTATAGGTAGGCCTACTATGTAGGTAATAATAATACTAGGTCTTAATAGTGCATGCATTAGATTTGAAAACTACTTTTTAAAACTGAATAGGATGACATAAAATAAATAATACATCTAGGCCTATCTAATATTGATTGATGGTCTTTCATTGAGCATACATGGAGAAATATGCCCCAAGCACAATGTGTGAGGGGGTCAACATTATGTAAATAAATGAAATGAAATGAAATTATGGTTTAATTTTGTCATCAATATCGCTGTACATTAGGGGTGTGCGAATCCATGTTTTTCATTTTGAATCCGAATCGAATCTTTCCGAAGATGCACGAATCCGAATCTTTTCCAATGGAATTTTGCTTAGCCTATCGTTGAGAGATGTGCAATTTTTTTAAGTTCGAAAATTCGCGTCTTAAACATAAAAATTCGCGATCTTTGGTTATTTACCATAAAACCAATTTGATAATGCACAACTTAAAAAAAAAAAAAAAAAAATGCCTTGTTCAAAATTATCAGTAGGGGCCTATCACAAATTCCAGGACAATTTATGATTAATTTAAAAGAAAACCAAGCACATGAGAGTGAGAATCAGTTTTAATTTTAAGCTCAATTTCAGCCTTCAGTTTTCTAAGCTTCTGACAATTTTTACCACCAGATTAATTTCGACAACCCGGCACCTCCACCAAAATTACGCATTTTTTGTCAATATTTTGATATGAAGTATTTGGAGCTTACTCGCATTCAAACTATTATAACGATCTCACAATTGCGCTTTATGACCTGGCACCTCTACCATATGTACCAGCCAGGAGCCCAGGATTAATTTAATTTTGACTACCAACCCGGCACCTCCACCAAAACTTTGAAAAAAAACTGTTCAAAATTTCGAGACCTAATTCGCGTTTAAAGACATAATTGCTGCCTTCCTAATACACGCGGGAAAACGGCTGGAAATTCAAATTTTTTACTTTGAAAACTCGAATCTGCTAAAATTGACTCGAATCCGAATCCAAATGGATTCGGATTTGAATTTCGTGGATTCGCACAGCCCTACTGTTTATCTTTATAATGCTAGGCATTATACGTAGTTAGAACTTCATAAGATGCTTCATTTTCTTTGCAGATTGTTACTATACTTAACTGGTCTGGAAGGATGGAGCACAATTCATAAAGCGGGCGTTCGCTCCACTAGCTTCCTCATCCAGCCGCAAGAGGACCGCTGATTCTCTTAACAGCACTACTACACTTGGATCATTACCATCTGCGGAATCTTCTCCTCTTTGCTGCCAAGGTGTGTTTTTCAACTTTCAATAAGATTTTATTCTTCTTCAGTTAGGTTTGAGTAAATTGGATACAATCATGATAATGAAAATATACTTTATTACTGCAGCCTTCTCATGATGTACTGGGTCCATAGTACTTACAATAATTGAATTCAGGGTGCTAATTGACGACTTAGCAGAGGGGGATCGTCCAGTATAGTATATGCGTGGGCTATTAGAAGCGATCTGAGGTATTATTTTTAAAGGGATTTGAAAGGATTTGAGTCCAAGTTCGGGAGGACAATTTGACGACAATACAATGCCGACTGGGACAAAGAGTCCATTGGTTTGGTTTATTAATGTACAAACACTTCCTGGCTAGGAATATAATGTTTAAATTGACGCATCATTTATTAACGTTACGAGATAAAGTCACTTGGTATGATGGGATGAGATAGGTATCCAGAGGTGGGGATTTAGCCGTCCCCGGCGGGGATACCTTTCAGTAAAACAGAGCTTGGGATAAAATTACCAGTGGGGAGGGGAAACCCCCATACCCACATATATTCACACCCTGATTGAATTGATAGCAAGTAGGGATGAAAACCCTATTTTTGTAGACTTGGAACCACTTTTGCAATGTCAATGTGTTAGGTACCATGAGTTTTAATTAAGCGAGCAAAGCGAGCGTTTCCATTTGACTCTGCCGGAAAAATTTGTCACTCGTTTGTTTTTTTTTTTGTTTTTTTGTTTGTTATTTATTTTTTTTTTTGTTTGTATGTCTCGCCATAGCGTTCGAACGGAGGCTCGGATCGAGTTGAAATTTTGACCATCCGCAAGCTTTGTTCTCGATTGAATGCCATTAGTTTTGTGGCAAAATCGTTCAAAAAGTTAAAAAGTTACATTAAAGTTAATCGAAAGTTTTTTTTCAAACTAACCGGCGACAAAATCTGAGATAGCCAAATCATTTAGAATGTCCGTCCGTCACGAATATGTTAATTTAGTTTGATCGATAAGAGTGTAGTGGAATTATTATAACAAAAGGAAGTGCCATGACGAAAAGACCGTCGGCGAAGGTTTTATGATGCATAAAGTAATCAAAACCCTTCAGGCAAGAAGCTATAATTTGTAAAATTGACATATTATTTACCAATGAGTCAAGTTTAACGGTTTACGAGTAAAGTCATGGTTATATTGGATAATAGTATCGAGACATGGGGATTGCCGTGCAGCGGCGAAACTTTATAAAAAAGGCTTGTGGGATACATAGCCAGTGGGTACAACGCCTCCAACTAGTTTCCACCTGATTGGAAATTGTGGAAGTAGGATGAAAAAAATTTTAAACATGGCAATTTTGCAAAGTATGTCAATGCTGTTAGCGACCATGAGTTTTAATAACAGTTTTATAATAATTGATAAGGATGGATGTTAGGTAATTAAATTTAAAAAGTAGTAAACGTCAAGTAGACCATAGACCATGAGTCACATGATCATATCTCAATGTTATGGGCACTTAACTTTCTAAACTAAACATTTGATTCCAAAGCAGCTTTCAATATTCCTGAAATTGTCCAGATACACTTTTAACAGATCTTATTCATGAATTGTTTTGTATTTTCAGACCCAGTTGTGTTCGCAGCAGTAGCACCGTCCAGCTGATCAGCCCACCCGAGCGACCTTGACAACTAGTCCACCTTCAGTTTTCAACTGTCTCTTCACATTTCAATGGTGAGTTTCATTACATAACTTAAATGTTAATATAGAATCAGATATTGATAGCTGGTTTGTGTATTATTTTGTAAGTTACTCAAAATATATAAACTATTAAAATTTGTATTATGTAAGCCTAAGACTTGTATTTTTTTTTGTCCTTACCAGTTTTATGAGTAAATATAAAAATTAATGAATATGATAAACATGAATAAATGAATTTTGCAAAAAAAACACTGCAAGTAGACCTTATGTCACAGGCTTTGTTCTCAAAGTTACATGCACAAAGGTAGCTTAAAATAAGCTTAGTGCACTCATTAAGGCTATTCCACCGCGTTTTTCTATTTTCCAAAATATGCTACTAAGTCAAAATATAGTGAATGGCTTTGAAACATGGCTATTTTAGAAAATCAAAAATATTTTTTCCAAATTTTTCTGATCCGGTACACGGCCAATATAGCCACCTCAAAATAATTTCAAACTTCAATTCGCCAGGGCACACCATTCAACGTAGGGTGTTGTGCTTTTGTGACATTAATTTTCAACTGTTTTTCTTTGGACTGACTGAGAGAAAAGAGATTTATTTTAACAATTGTCTTTCCTGCGAATTTTTTCGTTTGGCGGTACAAATAGGTAAAAATACCGCCAAACGAAAAAATTCGCTGGAAAGACAATTGTTAAAATAAATCTGTTTTCTCTCAGTCAGTCCATAGAAAAACAGTTAAAAATTAATGTCACAAAAGCACAACACCGTACGTTGAATGGTGTGCCCTGGCGAATTGAAGTTTGAAATTATTTTGAGGTGGCTATATTGGCCGTGTACCGGATCAGAAAAATTTGGAATTTTTTTTTTTGATTTTCTAAAATAGCCATGTTTCAAAGCCATTCACTATATTTTAACTTAGTAGCATATTTTGGAAAATAGAAAAACGCGGTGGAATAGCCTTAAGGCTGTGTGAATGGCTTTGAAACATGGCTATTTTAGAAAATCAAAAAATTTGTTCCAAATTTTCTGATCCGGTACACGGCCAATATAGCCACCTCAAAATAATTTCAAACTTCAATTCGCCAGGGCACACCATTCAACGTAGGGTGTTGTGCTTTTGTGACATTAATTTCAACTGTTTTTCTTTGGACTGACTGAGAGAAAACAGATTATTTTAACATTGTCTTTCCTGCGAATTTTTTCGTTTGGCGGTACAAATCGGTAAAAAATAACGCCAAACGAAAAAAATTCGCTGGAAAGACAATTGTTAAAATAAATCTGTTTTCTCTCAGTCAGTCCATAGAAAAACAGTTAAAAATTAATGTCACAAAAGCACAACACCGTACGTTGAATGGTGTGCCCTGGCGAATTGAAGTTTGAAAATTATTTAAGTGGCTATATTGGCCGTGTACCGGATCAGAAAATTTGGAAAAAATATTTTTGATTTTCTAAAATAGCCATGTTTCAAAGCCATTCACTATATTTTAACTTAGTAGCATATTTTGGAAAATAGAAAAACGCGGTGGAATAGCCTTAACACTTGCCATACCACCAAGTCTGTCAGACGGGCGTCAGGGGGGTTTCTTTGTCAATAGTGGATGGCATGTGAAACAATGACTTTTGAGGAGAATCAAATTTTTAATATATTGTGTGTTTTTTAGAATATTAAAAATTGTGGGGATTTTTTTTAGAAAAATTTTGGGGGGAAATTATCCTGGGGAATAGTGGCCAATGTGTGGGCAGGGAGAGGGGGGAGCAAAAGGTCACGATCGGATGAGAACCAATCAAATTACCTAAAAGGCTTGACTAAATACCTAAAATAGTTTTTTTATTTTTTTAGAATTTCATCCAAAAATGGGGGGTGGAGGAGGGCAGAAGAAATGGGGGCTTAGTAGACAGTGGGTGGGGGATGAATTACTTTGGAAGGTGTTTTTGCTAAATATCACTAACAGATAAAATCCAAACAAATGTCCTAAAGGTAATATTTTTATTTTTTTTTTGGGGGGGGGGGCGGCAGACGGGGAGTAGTCTGAAAGCGGTTGGTGATGTCAAGGCTGGAAAGGACTACCAGATGGGGAAATAATTTTTCATTTTCAATTGTTTACTTTTTTGGAATGATAAAAATAGGGGGGGGGGAGTCCCAACGTGCATTACTTGGGGAAGGGAGGGGTTATTGAGACTTATGTCAATATCAGATGAAATCTGCCAAAAATTTCCATTTAGGGAAATAAAATACTAAACTTGGGCCTAATTTTAAGATTTCAAAAAATTTAACGAAACACTATGGGGTGATGGGGGGGGGGGGAGAAAGAAGGAGGGAAAAAAATTCGGGGGGTTCAAAAATTTCATTGTGGGATAAGATCAAAAAAAATCCGAAAAGGGGAAGAAAATTTAGAATTTATTTTTTTCCCCATAATTTTGATTTTAAATAGTATTTCATGGCAAAACAAGTGTGTATTAATGGTATGCTAAGGGGTTAACATTGTCAGGCGTAAACTTGAGCAGTACAAACCTTATGTTTGTTTTGTCTTTTTATTTTCAGACCTCGCTGTGCTTGCAGTAGTTGCCGACCACCGCGATGCGTCTTCTCTGCGCACCTGAGCCAATGAACTCGACAACCAGCTCCGTATCTGCTCCTGTAAGTTTCATTGCTTGATTTCTAACTTGGGGCTGTTAAGTTGAGTCAATTGAATTAAAATTGATTTCAATGTATCCCCATCTTAAAGGTAGGCTGGACTAAGAAGTGTTTTATAATTAGGTAATTTATTATCGTGAAGATGCTTCACTAGTAGACAACGTTGTGTGAAAACACAACTTCAAACTTCCTATTTGTTCGACAGCTCTGTAGCGACTTAACAGCTTGCCAGCAACTCATCAATGTGTCATCAAAATAATTCTGCAGTCCAGCCTATTTTTAGTTTAAAATTTGTAGTATTTTAGTTAAGTTTCCGATCTTATTGTAACATAGGTACACACGCACTCACACAGAAACACACACAGTCTACTCTGGAGCATCCTTGAAATAGGGAATATTCACCAAGACCAAATATTGACATAGGTAGTATAAGAAATGAATAGAAAAACACTTGAAAACACCATTACTGCAATTAAAACCAATTTAAAGCAAATATTTTGGATGAGCGAAGCGAAGACTTCAATTTCACCGACCCCCAAAAAAATTTAGCTCGGGTGTTTTTTTTATTTGTTTTGTTTTTCCGTCTGTTTGTTCGCTCTCTACCGGGCAAACGGCATATGCAATCTTGATGAAAATTTGACACGACCTTCGTTTTCTCTGAACTTAGACTTGCCACGTTTTTGGGTACAATCGAAGAAATATTTCTCATGAATATCGTACTTTTACGATTTTTTTCGATTTTAGTGCGATATTTTCGTGCCATTTGGGCCAATTCTGACCAAACGGGTGGGGCTACAACGTTCATATTTCACATGGACATTAAGGTAATGGTGATGTATTGCTTTCTGAAAGAAAACGTTGAAAAAGTTAGCCAGAATCTATAGAAATAACGCTTTTAATATAAGTTTTTTGATTTTTCGTGCGATATTTTCGTGCCATTTGGGCCAATTCTGACCAAACGGGTGGGGCTACAACATTTATATTATACATGGGCATTAACGTTATGGTGATGTAGTACCTTTTGAAAGAAAAAGTTGAAAAGATTTGCCAGAATCCATATAAATAAAGCTTTTAATATAAGTTTTTTATGGTAAATAATACCAATTGGCAAGAAACAATGGAAACTTGACAACAATCACCTACAATGCGTAGGCAGCAAAACAAAGCACTTGCAAAAATAAAGATATCCCACGCAAACTAAAACCTTTAAAAAGCTCATCCATCAACGCGGCGGGACTTTGGCGTTTTCCTAGTTTAAATTGTTTAGTTTTTTGGATGAGCGAAGCGAAGACTTCAATTTCACTGACCCCCAAAAAATTTAGCTCGGGTGTTTTTTTTTTGTTTGTTGTTTTATTTTATTTTATTTTTGTTTTTCTGTCTGTTTGTTCGCTCTCTACCGGGCAAACGGCATATGCGATCTGGATGAAAATTTGACAGGACCTTCGAAATCTCTGAACTTAGACTTGCCACGTTTTTGGGTACAATCGAAGAAATATTTCTCATGAATATCGTACTTTTACGATTTTTTTCGATTTTTGTGCGATATTTTCGTGCCATTTGGGCCAATTTGACCAAACGGGTGGAGCTAAAATGTCATATTATACATGGACATTAAGGTTATGGTGATGTAGGACATTGTGAAAGAAAAAGTTAAAAGTTAGTCAGAATCTATAGAATAAAGCTTTTAATATAAGATTTTTGTTTTTGTACGATATTTTCGTGCCATTTGGGCCAATTCTGACCAACGGGTGGGGCTACAACGTTCATATTATTCATGGACATTAAGGTTATGGTGATGTGGTACCTTTTGAAAGAAAAGGTTGAAAAAGTTAGCCAGATCCATAGAAATAATGCTTTTAATATAAGTTGTTTACGGTAAATAATACCCAAGGATACTATTATAATACTATTGACAAGAACAAAGAAACTTGACAACATTCACCTACAATGCGTAGGCAGCAAAACAAAGCACTTGCAAAAGTAAAGATATCCCACGCAAACTAAAAAACTTTAAAAAGCTCATCCATCAACGTGGCGGGACTTTAGCATTTTCCTAGTTAATTCTAATGAACAAAGTTTGTAGTATTTTATTACCGGCGCAAACAGCATGTGACGTCAAGATTTGGGTCTAGAGCTTTGTTGACCAATGCACAATGCTGTTTAATGTCTTTGGATCAATGAATAAACTACCGCCTTCTAGATAACAGTTAATATCACTGTTTGGCATTTTACCTTACTGGCCGATTCGTAACGTAGCTAATAGTGACGTAATGGCTCGTTGTATCCCGCCATTATTATTGGTGCAACTTTCAACTTGCTGTTATAAATTAAAATCTTATCCAAATAATATAAAAGTATGATTAACGTATTCAGAATGAAGTCCTTAATGTAGTGGAGTGATAAAAGAAGTAAAGGAACATTCCCTATTATGGACAATTGACCTCTTTTCACTTAAGGGGCAGGGACGACATAGAGGAAGAGGGGTCAAAATAATGTGGCTTTGCTTTGGTGGCAGTTATTCCATTCAAGCCCAATCAATAGCTCCCTCTAACTCCCTCTCCTTCATCTTATGAGCTGATCCAAATCTCCTTTCAGGATCCTCCACATTTTAAAAACTTAACAGGTCTTAAACTATTGAAAAGTGTATTTGCTCCTCCCCCACCCCCAAAGCCCATTTCCTTCGACAACCATTCTGTCAAACAAAAATTTTCCTACATCCATCTTCCAGAACTCCCTTTAAATTTATAATAGTGGGCCAACCTTCCTTCTCCATACCTTGCCATTTCTTTGTGGGTGGGGCCTCTCCATCCCTTGTTTTCCCTTCATCTATCACCACTCATCTCCACTTTCTCAGACTTCCCTAGCCCCTCTTATCAGAGGCATGCAGACTATAGCCGCACCTACCACGACTAGGGGGTGTACCCACCTCCTTGGAAGGTTGGGTACTGCACCCAAGAGTGAATAGGTTAGAAAAAAATCCCTGGACGAGATAATAGTGCAATATGAGTTAGCAGTTTTTATGAGGTCCAACTAGCATTTATTATCTGATATATACAGGATATCTTATAGAAAATTCATGGTGTAACAACTCATATTCATATTTTACACCTTGTCAGTCTGTTAAAAATGGAAATATGAACTAGAGATATTGAATGTGAGTACCGTATAGGTACTGCAGTACGTATGGCATTACTTTATTGGGTTTGAGGAGCGAGCTCAAATCGCTTGTCTTTTTTTGTACTCTATCGAACAAAGGGCTAATACGAAGTTAACCTACAAGTGAACAGCGAACAGCATAACTCAATTATTATCTGAAGGTAAAAGATTACAACAATATAATGTAACGTATATATATAGGACATATTTTCATCTTTACTTTCAAAATACCTAATACTTCAGATCGCTGTAAAAGCCGTCTTGAGGATAACATATTGTGATTTTTTAAATATAGGATCTAGGCTATGTATTGAAACTGAAATTGGTATGTGGTTGGTTCTAGAGCTGAGCGCGTGTCGTGAGTTATCGTGAGTATGCGTGAATGTGGACTAAATGGAATTAGTCGCGAGGGATTGTGCAAGATACTTGACTCACGCGTGAATCGTGACACGCGTGATCGTGCGTGTCACGTTATCTATTTGGCTATCAATCGACGAATAAATACATTTTCTAGAAATATGTTTTTGAAACAGTTATTACATGCTATTTTTTTACATGCAGTTACAAGTTCCAACTTCAAAATTGCTGGTAACAAAACTTTTCATTTATTGCCCCTTCTCAGTGGCCAGTCTCACCATAGCCATTTAGACAGTCAACGCTCCAGTCTTTAGAAATGGGGTTATTTTTAGACACATCTTTGTTTGCTAATCGCTAGTGTTTCCGTTCAAGAGTATGGGTTTCCAAGAATTTAGTCCAGCCCGTCACGTCTCACGTCCGTCCAACGACCAATGACACAAGTGCATTGTCAAAGCCAAGAATGCCGTAAACGAATAACAAAACTCTGACCTTCCTACCTACCCTACACTTTACCCTTTTTCAGTTGCTCTCTTCTCGGGGTTCGTGCAGTACATTGCTTGCTATGTTCGGTCAGTTTATTTCGTGTGTGCTTTGCTCATAGTGTTGAATGTGTCGTGATTTGTTTCAAGCTCTGTAGTGTTTAGACAAATTGCAGTGTAAGTAATTACTACGACTTACAATGCGTGTATAAACTATTCGTTTACCGATTATTTATTTTTATTTCAATATTCTTGTTACCTAATTGAATATAATAATTTGTCAGTGTGTCTCTGTGGGGAAACCGGGAAAGTGAAATGAACTGAACGTTTTTTTCTGTATACCGACACTACCAATAATCAAGAGCAATGTCAGCAATTACCAAAACACTAATTGAACAATTATTGAAGAAAAAATCTGATAGGGTAGACTTAAAGGTAAACGATAAAGGAAAGAGTGATCTGTGGAAGAGTTTTAAGCTTGTGTTTGTTGATGGAGAGCCCGAGCAATACGCTTGCTGTGATAAATGTAAGATTGTGGTTGCCTACAGTGCTAAAACGGGTACAGGAAGTCTTCAGAGGCACAAATGCTCAGGTATAGTTACTGTAGATAAATATCAATCGTCACTAGCTGGCTTCGTTAAAAAGCTATTCCACATTCTAAAAAAGAGCTGTAGGCATCTATGGAGGTAGCTTTTGTTACAAAAGACTTGCAGCCATTTAAAGCTCTGGAAGATCCAGGATTCTGTGCACTGGCCCAGGAACTTATCAATTTGGGTGCTGATTATGGTAAGGTAGCAATCAACGATGCTCTGGTGGGCAGAGACGCCATTGCTCGTACACACTTGCCCAAACAATATGAAATAGTAAAGAAAAAAGTGGCGGCAATATTCAACCAGGGCACCGCGGGTATGGACGCACGTGGTAGTTTCACGACTGATTTGTGGACCGACGAGTACAACCAAAGAAGTTTTATCAGTCTTACTCTGCATATTGTTATGTCAGACTTCAAATTACAATGTGTTGTTTTGGGAGCAAGAGAATTTTTCGGCAAACATACGGCCAAAAGTATTAGAAACGCAATACGAAGAATTATTGCCGAGTACACGGGCGATGAGAAGAGTGACGAAAAATGTATCAAACAAAGTGTGTTTGTGACAGATAACGGTGCTAATGTTGTAGCAGCGTTCAAAAAGCCCGTGAAATTAAATGTCGATGTAACAAGAAATGAAAATACAGCTGATGAAGAGAAGGACTTTGAAGATACACTTGCATATCGACGCCTGTTATGCGCTTGTCATTCCCTTAACTTGGCCGTAAATTCTGTTCTCGTAAAAAGAAGCAGACCAAGTTCCACATTTGACCGACTTCTTAGCTGACTGTGAAAAGCTAGTCAAATACTTCAAAAAATCCAGCCTAAACAGAAAGCTGTCAAAAACATTAAAACAGGACGTGTCAACCAGATGGAACTCGGTTTTTACATTGTTATCAAGCATTCTCGAAGTTTTTGAGGAGGTCAAACAGCAGCTACTGGAAGGCGATAAACTTGAAAAGTTGGCAAACATTAAAACCAATGTGTTGTGTGATCTAACACGATTTCTTGCAACTTTCAAAAAGTGTTCCGAAAAACTAAGTGCTGAAAAAACCCCTACTCTCCAAGAATACACTTTATGGAAATTCAAGCTACTCAAACATTGTCAAACTGAGTTGACGGACACACAGATGATAGCACAAATAAAACAGCTCATGAAAGAAGGTCTAAATAATAAGTTCCAACCGGATGTATTACATAACGCGGCCCTCTTCCTGCACCCCAACTTCAAGTCGCCGAGGATATTACAAAAAAAAACGAAAAAGAAAAAGCTATTGCACTCATTAAGGGATTAATGGAAGAAGAGAGGAAGAGAGAAACGGAAAAACGCAAGCCTGTACGAGATTCCGACGATGTTCATGTAGACGAGTCACCGAACATCAAGCGCCCTCGCATGGATGAAGACTTCGACGAGTTCATGGACATAGTGGATGAAAGTGATGTGGAACAAAATGACAAGATGCAAATGTACCAGGACAAAAAAGTGGCGAATACAGGCGACAGTGATGAAGTTGACGATAGTAGTCTACACTTCTGGCGAGACCATCAGGCCGAGTTTCCAACGCTAGCCAAAGTCGCTCAAAGACTGTTGTCCATCCCTGCTAGTTCTGCAGCAAGTGAACGGCTTTTCTCACGAGCTGCACGTGTATTGGAAGAAAGAAGCCCCAAGTTCCACGCATGCCGACCAAGTGCTTTTTCTTCATCACAATTTGTAAGGTAGGCACAACAAACAAACATCATATTTCGTTGCTGTTCTAGCCTGTCAGGAATCAGGATACGTCGCGAGTAGTGCTAAAATAACATTGTAGGCCTAAAACACATTCATTGTAACTACACCTGAGAAAAGTCGTGACTTGTGCGTGACTAAATACGATGTGTGACATGGCATGATTGCGTTATGGAAAAATGAATTTTTAGCGTGAGTGTGCGTGAGCGTGTAGCGATAATATCCGTTTGTGCGTGAGTGTGCGTGATTAGAGAATGTTCGCTCGTGATCGTGACCCTGCGTGAGTCAAAAGTCACTCACGCGCTCACCTCTAGTTGGTTCTGACCAGCACAGGCACAGGCATGCAGGAAGCTTCCTATACATTTGACATGGGCACTGATAACTCTACTGTTGAGTGCCTTAAAACAACACTAACTAACTTGGTATTTTTTCCAAATTCAAGCAGCAAATTTATCTAAAATCAAACATTGACAACAGTCAACAATATTCTTTGAAAATAACACCTCATATTGCTGTAAAAGCCGTCTTGAGGATAAAATAACTCGCAAACATTTTCACCTTCGGCAGCTGGGGCTTTGCTCCAGACCCTTTGAATACGCCTCAAATTAGTTTCTAACCCTAAAGTGCAAGTATGCTCGTGCCGGTTGAACCTCTGCATGCTACTCTCCCTCTTATCACTATTATTTCAATACTTTCAGTAACCCTTGACTCTCATGTACAGCCACAGCTACTCAACAAAACTAATTAATCAACGATTAGTTATAGGAGGATTCGGGTTTGAGTCCCGCACAAGGCATGGGTTTATATAGTGTCCTTCACCTTCATCTATCACCACTCATCGTCTCCTCTCCACTTCCTCCAGACAGATTTTGTGACGCCAAATAGCCGGTGCTCAGGGTCGGTGGGGGTTGGCAGAGTGGGGCGTGGGATGGGAGTTCACAAAATTCATATACTAGTATATATATAAATAAATTAAGTAAACAGGGCGCTACTTTGTTTAGTCAAATCATTACCCACCTCACAGGTGATCCAAAAAAAGAAATACTAGCTGGAGGGTTTGGTCATGAGAAAGCAGAGGCACAGGCAACCCATCACGTTGTCCTCTGATAGACCTTGATATGGTATTGCTATTGATAATTTTATTTTTATTTTATTTATTGTTTTTAACACATTGATGTGTTATAGGTTGCTAAAAGAGGGCATAGCCCCATTCACAATTTAGTGTCTAGCAACCTACTCAATACTTATACTAATACATTGCAATTAAATTAATTAAAAATACATTATACAATAATAGAAAACAATGTGTGTGAAGACATGTAAAAAGTGAGGGTGATGAAATTATGACAAACATGAATGGTATTGTGAATTATAGAATAGAATTATCAGGATACACCAGAAAAGAAATTTTTTAGTGCAGATTTGAAATGGCTTCGAGTGTGTAGTTCACGGATGTCCACCGGCAAATCATTCCATAATCTGCAACTCCGATAGTAATATCCTTGTTGATAGGACGAAGTTCTTGCCTGGGGAGGTTTCATGGCGCCACCACGTCCGTACTCTCTTCCACGATTACAGATTTGAATCCTGTGAAATGGGTTGAGGTCAGTTGTACCATGAAGCATTCCCCAAAGAAATTGAAGATCTGTCGTTTTTCTATACTCTTCTAAAGTTGGGATTTTCAAAGTTTTTCTTCTTGCTGTGGCACTTGAATTTTGGTGACTTGACATTTTTGCAATTAATCTAGTAGCTCTACTCTGCACACGCTCTAATTTGATTTTGTTGGTTTCTGAAGTTGGATTCCAAGCAGGACAAGCATACGTTAGTTGTGGTCTTACAAGTGCAAGATACACTGTTCTCTTTACATTGACTTGGGCATTTGCCAGGTTTCGAGCAATAAAATATAACTGTTGAACGGCCTTTGCACGAATGAAATCTGTGTGTTTGTTCCACTTCAGATCTTTTGATATAACGATGCCGAGTAATTTTACCTGATCCTTTGATTCAATTATTGAACCGTTAATGATATAATTAAATCTTAATGGTGTTCTTGATCTAGTGAAGCAAATTTTGACACTCTTTTGTGGATTTAGTTTCATTTCGTTTTCACGACACCAAGTATTTACGTTGTTCAAATCGGATTGCAAAATATCAATATCATTTTTCGAGAAAATCTTTCTGGGTATTAATACAGTATCTTACATCCTGTGATACATAAATTATTCCAGAAACCCAACAAAACTTTAAATCAATAGCAATTCAAACCTTATATTTTCTTAATTAGGTCCAAATGCGGGTTATGTGTCGATATAATACCAATACTATGCATAATATGATAATTAAGTATTACAATAACCCATCAAATGTAAATGAAGAGAAAATCAAACTTACATTTTTTTCTTAATTAGGCCTTAAAGGCCTTGAGGTTATGTACAATACAATACCGTACATAAGATGATGAATAAGTATTGCTGTAACCCAACAAAACTTGCAAGCAATTACAATGGCAAATTGAAGGCTGTTGGCATTTAGAGAAGATAAGCAAACATGAAGATAAGAAAATAGTGATAATGTCTTGACTGAAAAATGGCAATTCAGGCAATTGCTACTTCCTAGTTAAGAGAGGGTGGATTATGAGGTGAAAGAATGCAAGGTACTGCTACTAGCCTACTAAGGCTATATTATAATGCCAGAGAGGTAGTGCTGCAATGGATTCCAGCACATTGTGAAGTGTGCGGTAATGAGAAGGCAGATTATCTGGCAAAGAGAGGCAGCAAAATGCCCCAAAGTAGTCGAGAATCTGTCGCATTCATCAGTAAAGGCACATCTTGGCACAGCAACCAAGAAGAGAGTGCAAAAAGAGTGGATTGATAAAAAGAAAGGGAAAGCATGGCAAAAGATAATTCTTGGAACAACAACATCATGGAAAAAGAATAACAGCTACTGCACAGTTTAAATGTCAAACAGGACATGATCTGCTTGGAAAGCACCTACATCGGATAGGATAACAGTTGTTGCAGTCTATGTGGGAGGGAAGAACAGAACAGAGAGCATCTGATGAGAAAGACGAAATTGATGCCCCTCCACTTGGCATGAACTACCAGGAAAAAGAAGCCTGTGTCTACTGGAAAACCAGAAAATGCATGACGGCCCAGTAAGCCAAAAATGTGGGCCTGAAAGGCTCCTACAGCCAAAGCTATTCAAGAAAACTAGTTAATCAACACTTTGTTTTGTGGGTTCGATTTCCGCACAAGGCATTGGTTTTTAGTGTCCTACACCTTCATCTATCACCACTCATCGTAGAACCTAAAATGCGTACGTGTTATCAAGGACCCTTATAAGTTATTATGCACCATTTAATATCCAAGAATTAATAACAAAACTGAAAAACAAGAAGTCACCAGGAGTTCACCTTATCTACCCTGAATTTCTTAAAAAAAAAAAAAAAAAATAGGAAATGAGGACAACTAGTATTGCTGAAACACCTTATGCCATATGGGAGGACCGCAGGAGGGAGCAAGAGGGGGACGCCCCCCCCCCCGGCCCCGAGCAAGCAGAAGTGCTTATTTGCCCTCATTTGATGTGTGGATTTATGATTAAACTTGTAGTTATTTAAAATGTGCATGGTGTGCATGGAAAGTCGATTTCTTTACTGATGAACGTTTGTTAAATTTAATGGTTGGCAATTTTCTGCGAGATAAAAAGCTTATTATGTCTTTCCGGCAAAAGTTCGTCTTGAGTTTTGAAAAGAATACCACTCCATGGAAAATTACGAGTTTTGATTATCACAATAAAAGGCTTGTGAAAGCAAAGATGTGAGGTGGGGGTAAAGCCAGATTATCTCAGTGGACAAAAAGCTAATAACCGTCTACTCAATGATGGGAATCTGAAGCCTTTGACTCAAGGACAAAAAAATGGGAGGGGAAAATATTTTGCAAAACAAAATTGGAGGTAAAATATTTTGAAGGTTAATTCCTTATGGTGATTTACTAGTTTGAAGATCAACTGCACATTACATAATTTTGGTAATGTATTCAACCTACTACTTTTTTCTAAAACCCACCAAACTCATTCTAAAAACCTGATTTTCACAATTTTTGCCTGCAGCGCTATTGTTGGGGGGGTTCTGCCCCCAAACCCCCTGTGCTTGCCCAACGAAAGTACAAATGGTTATTTTTGCCCCCCCCCCCTGCCAAAATTCCTGCGTTCACCCATGCATAAGGGAGGAAAACAAAACAGATATATGGTGAAAAGCAGAAGTTATCCCCATACGAAAGAAAGGAAAGGACAGTTGTGAAGTAGAGAGCTATAGCAGATCTATATATCTCACAAGTACGATGGCAAAGCTAATGGAACACATGGTAAACCAAAGATTAAAAATCTACCTGGAGACAAATAACCTCATAATAGAACACCAGGATGGCTGGCTTCAGGAAAGATAGAAGCACTCTCAGCAGGAAAGTGAATTAATAAACAACTATAGCAACACTTGTGATATATGTTTACAGTATTTCCAAACTGCATTTGCTGTTGTGAACAGAAAGATCTTACTTACAAAGATGGCAGCTGAACATACCAAGGAACATAACAGGTGGACTAAATATTTCCTGAGCCAGAGGTACTATATGAGATTAAGATATGGGAACAAAAGATCAAAATACAGAAAACCAAGGCAGGGGTTCCCTAAGGAGCAGTCACGAGCCCTACCTTTTTATTGATCTTCATAAACGACCTAGCTGACTATATTGAAGAAAGAAGTGAGGTCAAAGTAAAGCTGTACAGTGATAATGCAATAATAATGCAATGATAGCTTACGAAAAGAAGACCGTATACGAATTTTACAAAAAAAATTAACAAACCCGTTACAGAAAGAAGATAACTCGTATACCTAGGTGTAACTATGGATCAAAAAAGGACAATGACCAAGCATATTGAAAAAAAAATGCAAGCAGCAGGAAGGAGAAGATTGAACCTGTTAAAAATAGTTGCAACAGAGGACACACTATCCACCACATATAAAACATAGGCGAGACCATTGCTTGAATGTGGTAATGCAGTCATTACAAAATCCCATAAAAATTCACTACAACCTCTAATGTCAAATAAGATCGTATATTGACGCTTGGAGGAAAAAATTGCGATGTCGCTGAATTTTTGCAGAGACCTTCCTTATATAATACTAAACAACATACTAAAACTCCCCTACAATCGGACTGGAGCTTCGGCCGCCATATTGGAAAATGGCGGCCAAAAGGTGTTTGTTATCGAATATCTCCAAATTGGTTTGAGATAGACAAAATATCTCAATGGTAAAAATAATCCCCATTAAATTCCCTACAAAACAGGTGTCTTCTATAGTTTTGGTAGGGGCAACGGTTACGTCACAAATTCGTGGTTTAAATGTTGCTCATTGGAGTACCAGCTTATTTACAAATTTTCACGCCCAGCATCAAACAATGCCCAGTAAATCCGTAAGAAATCGATTTAAATACAAAGGACTTTTGTACGGGGTTCATGAAAGCTTCCATTAGTATTTTAAAAAATCAGGTCTGCAAAATAGAATTTTGCATTTACCCGGAATTTGGGTTTTTCCATTGTTGGAATTTCCTAAAAATGCCCTTTTTGACTGTCCATTATTAAGCACTAAATAGCATTGGAAGAAAAATTCTTTCTACGCACATTGTAATGACTTGAAGTACGATCCGATTACAGACGAAGTTTTAATCCAATATGGCCGTTAATTCCTAATATCCACAACATCAAAGTGAATAATAAAACAAAAAGAGTTTAAAAACAGCACGAAAACAGTATTCATATTGAGAATGTTAGGAATTAGCAGCCATATTGGATTTAAACTTTGGTTGTAATCGGATCATTATTTAAGTCATTTCAATGTGCGTAGAAAAATTTTTCCTCCAATGCTATTTAGTGTTTAATAATGGATAGTCAAAAAGGGCATTTTTTAGGAAATTCCAACAATGGAAAAACCCAAATTCCGGGTAAATGCAAAATCCGATTCGCAGAACTGATTTTTTAAAATACTAATGGAAGCTTTCATGAACCCCGTACAAAATTCCTTTTGTATTTAAATCGATTTCTTACGGATTTACTGGCATTGTTTGATGCTGGGCGTGAAAATTTGTAAATAAGCTGGTACTCCAATGAGCAACATTTAAACCACGAATTTGTGACGTAACCGTTGCCCCTACCAAAACTATAGAAGACACCTGTTTTGTAGGGAATTTAATGGGGATTATTTTTACCATTGAGATATTTTGTCTATCTCAAACCAATTTGGAGATATTCGATAACAAACACCTTTTGGCCGCCATTTTCCAATATGGCGGCCGAAGCTCCAGTCCGATTGTAGGGGAGTTTTAGTATGTTGATAAGTATCATTTAAGGAAGGTCTCTGCAAAAATTCAGCGACATCGCTATTTTTTCCTCCAAAAATTCTTAGTTGACAGGATTACTAAATAGAGTCCAAAATACTGCTCTCAGAATAGTTACTGGAGGTGTTTAAAACCACACCTAGCTATGGAAGCAAAGGGCAATATTTCACCCCCAGAGGCCAGATAAAATTATGCATCAGGAATCCTATATGAAAAACTAGTAAAACTGGATCAGAACTATGTAGTGGAATAGAGAACCACGTGAAAAACTGAAAACCCATGTAACATTCATAATGCAGGTGCGACAAATCGATGCGCATTTAATTGGGGAAAAGTTGATTACTGATTAGTAATAGACAAGACCTCCTACCGCCAAACATAAATGTTGCATTGTTAGAAATGACACATGCATTGACAATACCAGACATAAATCTCATTAGAGCAACTAAAGAAATTGACATTGGCATACATTTGCCAGAAAGTGCCTTGTGTTTTGAACACTAGATATTTATAATGATTATAATTATTATTACTAGGGAAACGCCAAAGTAGTTGTTAGACGAGTGAGTGAGCCATGTGTTGAGTACCCGGTAACATTCCTTTTCTTCCCCCTACCTAAGGCCTAGGCTTCAGTGGCGCATTATGGCCTTACAGTTGACGCGCCCTTATACCAACTAAACATAAAAACCCTATTATTTATCCCAATATAATTATCAAACTTAAATGCAAATGTTCCCCGGTACTCAACACATGACTCGCTCACTCGTCTAACAACGACTTTGGCGTTTCCCTAGTCTAGTTGGCTAAGGCGCCCTTATACCCGAAATCTGGAAGCCCTATGGGTTCAAACCCCCGGTCGGAAAAGATTTTTTAATTTCTGGATTGTATTAAAAAATTATAAAACATGTTTTGAAATGCAAACAATACTATGGAAAACATAGCCGGTACGAAATACGAGTAAAGATTGCAAGGTAAACTCAATGTCCCAGCGGAATTTAGGGGAACCTTGGTCACTGATATGCATGTTATCACAGCCTGTCAAAAATTATTCAATAAAAATTAATTCTTCAAGAACAAAAGCATTGTTGTTAAAATGAAACCTACACATTTCAAGCATATTTTTCAATTTATTATTTCTTGTAGGTTTAAATCGCAACAGATTGTGCTCATTTTGTTAGCAGTTCTCAGTTATCTGGTCACGTATGTCTGTTTAAAATTTCAGCTCAAAATCTATTTGGCCGATCGGCCGTACGGAACCAGACAGACAAACAGACATTTAACATACAGACATTATTCACGACCAAGGCCCGATCGAGTAGCGTTATACTTCATTTCGCTGCGCTCACTTGTCTAATTATTATTTATTTTCAATGTAGAGTGCAGTCGTCCGCATACTGCTTGATTTCTGATTTAACACACTGCGGGAGGTCTAACATATATAAAGTGAAAAACAAAGGCCCAAGGACAGAGCCCTGGGGTACCCCAGATGTAACGTGAAACTCGGATGATGAAACTCCATCGTAGATTACTTTCATGAGTCGCCGTGTCAGGAAACTTTGCGTCCACTTCAGAATAGAGCCGGTTATGTTGTAGCGTTGGGAGTTTCATTAAATAAATAATAAATAAATAAATTTTATTTAGAGTCTACCCACTCAGTTATATAACTGATTTTCAGTGGGGGACTTTAAATCAAAGCGACCAAGCCAACCCTGCAGGCCCCGACGCAATCGACGAGTGAGCGATAACCAACCAAAGATCGATATTTTTAATAGGAAATATAGCAATCAGTGGTATGGACAGTGCGAACACCCGCGAATCAACGCCAGAATCAACAAGGCCGATTCAGAAACAACTCTGAAATTTATTATGTGCTTCGTTGCTAGGACGGCTCCAAAGTCACCGTTTACAAACTCCTAAGACAAGAACTGATGGACTGAAGTCCAAATCAGAAGTTAAAAAACTTCTGACTTTAGCGGGAATCGAACCCTGGACCTTCTGCATTGGAAGCAGATACGCTAACCACAAGACCAACGAGCCACACAAGTAAGCGCTTGTGTGGTACCCGGTCGAATGCCTTGGCCCAATCGAGAGTAATTACATCAATGTGGGTCCCAGGTTTAGCGTCTAATGCAAACTGCCAGTCGTCTATGGCTGCGTTGAGCATTGTGATGCAGGATCGTTTTGGTAGAAACCCGTGTTGTTGTTGGTTGATTGCTCTAATTTTCCTAGGATACTGCCACATCTGATAGCTAACAATCTTTTCCATGATTTTTCCAATTACCGATGTAAGCAATATGGGCCTGTAGTTCTTAGTGTTATTCTTATCTCCTGCTTTAAAAATCGGAACAACATTTGCCAACTTCCATTCCTGAGGTAACTCTCCACAGCTCATGGAGACACTAAACAGATGACTGAGTGATGGAGATATTACTTTAGCACACTTTTGTAATATTTTGCTAGGAATGCCACCTGGCCCTGTTGCCCCATCCGGTTTTATTCTTTTCGTAGTTTGAAAAACACATTCTGGCAAAAAATTGACTGTGTGGAATGGGGTTTTTGTTTACACTTTTATTTACAAAGTTAGGAGGGTAAAGGTCGTCAGTTATGTTTGAATCCCAAGAAAAATTTCCCTTGAAATTAACGGAAAAAGCTTCAGCTATTTTTTGTGGGTCCGGTCAGTTACTTTTTTTTATATCATTACTTTTATATCATCGATAACAAAATGGTGAGGCGCGGAGCTTCCAATTCTTCCATGAATATATTTCCATAGTTTTTTGCCGTTTCCTTCACCCAGCTTCCAAATGTACTTGTCATGTGGCCTTTGCGTCGTGATTTTTACTTGATATACCATTTAGTACATTTACAGATTACAGACCAACTTTACTTAGTTTAAAACCAGCAGCACAATAAAACACTATTAACCCACCATCTTTCTATACAAGAACAATTCTAGGGCATTTGTAATAAAATCAACCACTGAGAAAAAACTAATTTCAAATAAATATTGCCTCAAATGCTTTTTAAAAACAGCTCTAGAGTCAATAGCCCTCAAGGCATCAGGTAGTTTATTAAAAATTTTCACACCAATGTTCACTGGGTCGTTGTCAAAAAGTTTCAATCGGTGGCACCTCTGACATGAATGTGTCTACCGCTTGTATCAAGAGTATGCACCATACCATTTGTTTGAAAGTGATTGGGAAAATATATCACAAATAGACTAATGTCATAGATGTATATTCCTGATATATAGTCATTATTTTCTTGTTTTGGAAGAATGGTCTACAAGATTCTCTGAATGGCATATGGTACATAAATAATAATAAATAAATTTATTTAGAGTCTACCCACTCAGTTATATAACTGATTTTCAGTGGGGGACTTTAAATCAAAGCAACCAAGCCACCCTGCAAGCTTAGTGCTCTTTTTTGGAGAGAAATACTTCAATTACATTGGATGAATTACTCCAAAAAAGAATTCCATACGAAATCAAAGAATGAATATTAGCAAAATAACTGTTCTTAAGGGGCTAAAAACCCCAAAAATTATTTTTTACCACGTGATCTATAGCACAATACTACACTTAAATGACCGTTTAAAAAATTATAACTTGTAACTGTGATTTAACACGAATTTTTTAATTATTTTTATCCAGAAATTGTCGAAAATTGGTGTTTTGGAAAATTTCCTAATTTGGCTTTAACCTGCTTCTTTTTTGGTCCACATAGATACTGGAGCTTAGTACCAATCTAAAATGTCCCTTTATAACATCATGTCTTGAAACTGTGCCCAAATAACCCTCAAACACGCAAAAATATGCATTCCAAAATCTCACCCCATCTTGGTAATCAGCATATTTTGACCAAACTACTTGCCCAAATTACAAAACAAAATATAGAGAATTTACAGAAAAGGCTGTCGAGTACGTCAATAATGGCCAATATTTTTTTGGATCAAAATCCTCCAAGGTCACGGGGCATAAAGAACGTCCCTATGTTATTTCTTATGGGAGATTTTTGCCGATGGGACCTAGCTCGAAAAATGCCATGTTTGACAATTTTTTGGGAGGTCATGGTGGCCCCAATAATTTTTCTGTTAATTGCTAAATTCATTACTAGTTAGCCTGAATGAAATATATTTTTTGAGTTTAGCGGTTAAATACCCCTTTACAGTATTGGTGTTACATTGTGAGGCAAGTGTCATCATGAAACAAGCGGAATTAAGGCGTTTGCAAAGTCCAACGTGAGACCCAGGAACTTGGCCTGGTCAATATCATTATGAGTGTGGCTCGTTGGTCTTGTAGTTAGCGTACCTGCTTCCAATGCAGAAAGTCCAGGGTTCGATTCCCGCCAAAATCATAAGTTTTTTAACTTCTGATTTGGACTTAAGTCCATCAGTTCTTGTCTTGGGAGTTTGTAAATGGTGACTTTGGAGCTGTCCTAGCAACGAAGCACATAATAAATTCTAAGTTGTTCTGAATCGGCCTTGTTGATTCTGGCGTTGATCCGCGGGTGTTCGCACTGTCCATGCCACTGAATGATTTCCTATTAAAAAATATCGATCTTTGGTTGGTTATCGCTCACTCATAGATTGCGTCGGGGCCTACAGGGTTGGCTTGGTCGCTTTGATTTACTGTCCCCCACTGAAAATCAGTTACATAACTGAGTGGGTAGACTTTAAATACAATTTATTTATTTATTTATTTATTTAGTCACCATGATATCGGGCTTTTCTCCTCCTACTTTAAAATTGATAATTTGTGTTTTATCACAGTTAAGCAGCTTCATTTTATTAATTTCTTAACCAGTTTTCCAAATCTTCTAAAATGACATCAATTTTATGTAACAATTCTTCTCCCCAACTACCACTACACTTGTAACGTCGGCAAAAAGGACAGCTCTAGAATCTTCTGGGAGGTTAGCAGTTAGGTCGTTCTGCTGATGAACATCTCAAAGGAGGCAATATCAAATTTAATAGCTGAGCAGCTTAGCTAAAGTGGAAAAGGAAGACTCACAACTAATTCCTTCAAAGTAAGACAAGACAAGATGTGACATGCATAGACTTCTTTTAGTCATGTGACCTCATGGGTCACAATTTTCTGTTTTTCTACTATGAGCCTAAGGTCTTTATAGGGAATCTGATTTTTATAGATATTTATATTTTATAGCTCGTTTCTAGGATTGCCATCGATAATCAATTGGTAATTTCAAAATATCCCGACATTTATGTACAAATTTTGTATTTTAGTCGTAGTGTTGGACCAAATGACCATGACCATGACCATGGACCGTGGACCGTTGATGAAAGAGTTTATTATAAATTATTATTAATTCGCTGGTCTTGCGGCTGGAGTCTCTGCTTCCGATGCAAAAGGTCCAGGGTTTGAATCCCGCTACCGGCAGATGATTTTTAAAATCGTGTTCAGCTTGTTTGGTCAGTGTTACCGGTCTCAAATTGGCCATTGTTCACACGTCAAATTTATTGACATTTTAACAGGGTTAGCTTGGTCTGCTTCAAATTTAATGTACCCTCTGAAAGTCAGTTAGGGGAGACTGGCCTAAAATGACATACTAGGGCAATATGACACTTTGCTAGTTTAGCAGTTTCCATTAACGGGGATTTTGGGGATTTTTTGTTTTCACTAAATCTATAGGCTGGTACTACTGTTCCAAGCAAGATTTCTGGGGCCTGTGCATCAAGTTGACACTTCTGCAGCTCAATCAAAATAAGGGAAGTTTTCGCTCCAATGTTTGCATCTTACATTGATCACTATAGCTCCTTTAGAGTATACATAATATGGAAATAGCGTTAACAACTCTTCAAATTCGTGCCTATACCGTGAAATGAACATAACAATTCACCACGCCAGGCCCTAGACCTAACCTCAAAATTAATAGTTATGTGGGGATGTGGAGTAGGGCAATATGACATACAACAACTTAGGGAAAAATGACATATGTCATATTGCCCCAATGCCATAATCCCACAAGCAAACAAGAATGGGCAAACAAACAGACGACGCGAGAAAGGTATTGGTGATGATTGTACGGTTCTAACAAGTCCGGTTATACGGCAGTTCAAAGATAGAGCAAGTATAACGGGCCTATTCCTACAACAAAGCCGCGAAAAAAGTCGAAAATAAAACGTGTATTGAACCTAAACTCTATGTCTGTCATTTTGCCCAAGCCTTAGGGCAAAATGATTTTTAGTTCGGTTTTACAAATTTGTCATTTAAACAATAATTGTCATTTAAGATTTATCATTTGTATTTTAATTTCAATAAAGAAATGGTTAAACTAAATTTAAAAAAATTGTGTTCGTATGTTTTTGTACACCTTATCAATGAAACAGAATTTAATCCTTGGCTATGTCATTTTAGGCCAGTCTCCCCTATGTTAGTGAGAGGGTAGACTGAAAATATGAATTT